>MU226865.1:311672-337218 GCA_018584345.1 Thuja plicata
GATTATAGTTATTCATTTCATTGTTTATAGTTTTAAGATATCTTATCTATCTATTCATTTCAAATTACATACACATTTACTAAACATTCTTTCAATTACTTAAAGTATTTCAGTTTACAGTTCATGATATATTGGTTTCAGTTAGATTTCTTTCAAGTTCCTTGCCATACTTGAGAGAGAAGGTTGAAGTGTTTCTTATCTGCTATAAAAAGCCTTGTAACTTGAAGGATAAGTCAAGGTATAGGCCTACCAGCCTTGGTTTTTTAGAGCCAAAATTTCCAAAGTTCCAACCTTGCTTTGGTTGTGACTTGTTAGTTGGCCAAATCACTTGGGTTTCCAAGCATTGGATTAGCAAGTCCATAGGAAATCCAACTTAGCATTTTTGGGCACCAACAGAATCAAAGACCTTAAAATTTAGAGCAAAGCCTTTGGAGCAATATTATTAGGGAAAATGTTTAATAATCCCAAACTCAAATGGGTTAAAATATTATCCCATAAATATCTAAATCAACCCAACCCCATCAATATTTTTAGAGACAAAAATCCACCAACAGGTTCCAGAATATGGAATTTCAGGATAGACTGCAGATTTATTATTCAGGAAAAGTTAACTTGAAACCTTGGCCAGGGGGATGAAGCCATGTTTTGGTCTGATTCATGGGTAGGATATTAAGCAACTAACCAACTAGATAAATGGAATGTATCAAGAGGCATTTTAGAAGATAACTGGGGCTCTAAGGTCAAAGATTACATTACTTGTGACTTTGAACATGAGAATGGATGGAAATGGAAAGATATAGGAAGTATGCATCTCCCAAAAGATGAGGAAGATAAGCTTTGTTCAATCTTATTAGCTAGGAAACCCTTGCTTCATAACAAACTAGATAAATTAATTTGGGATGGAAATAAATAAGGAGTATATAAAATTGAAGATGGATACAATTATCTTAGGTCTAAAATGATTGGCCCTAAAGTTAACGCACCTTGTGATCTTATTTGGAGTAAGAACACCTTTCCTAAAGTAGGTTTCTTTTCCTAGTTAGTCTGGAATAGGAGAATTCTCACAGCTGATAGGTTTCAAAGGATGGGTTTTCTTGGCCCAAGTAGATGTGTGTTATATGAAAAAAAGGAGGAAGATACGAACCATCTTCTTTTGGAATTCCTTTTCTCTAGAAAAATTTGGGATTGGCTATGCTTAAAACTCAATTGGAAATCTGCATCTCCAAAGTCTACTTCTGATTTCCTCCTTTCATGGCCATAATTATATAAAGATAAAATTTACAGTTTATTATGGCTTCGGCCCCTCCTATTGTCCTATGGAAAATATGGAAAGAAAGGAACATGCATATTTTTCAGGACTCCAAGATCAATGTCTCTAGCCTTATCAACAAAATTGAAAGCTCTATCATAGAATTTGCAAATAATAAAATTATGCTAAGTAATCAAAAGTAGGCAACAATGACACCCTAGGATGATAAAACTAGAAACAAGTGGTTAGGACTTAAACTTCCTCCCTTTATAGGCCAAGGGCAAAATTGGTCCTCAATCTTGAAGAAAACTTGCAAATGGTCTCCACCTTCTGTGGGTTGGTATAAACATAATTTTGATGGAGCCTCACGAAGCAATCCTGGATTGGCTGGGATTGGATGTACTATTCATGACTCGGCGGAAAAAGAAATTGCTAAGAGCAGAAGATTTATATGTAGAGTAGCAAACAATTGGGTAGAACTTGAAGCCTTGATATAAGTCTTGAACCTTATTAAGAAACTAGATATCAATAATTTGGCTATTGAAGGGGATTCTATTATTATCATAAATGCATTAAGGAAGGGCTCCCTCCAGAATTGGAGATTGGACTCTCTCCTATCATCAACGTTTCTCTTGTGTGAATTCTTTGATAAGATTACTATAAACCATATATATAGAGAAGGTAATGGAGGTGCAAATGAGTTGGCTAATCTAGCTATTGATAACCACTATAATGCTTCTTAGGAATCTTAGTTTTAAACCTAGAAAGATGATTATGAGATAGGTAGACAGTACTTGTAAACCCTCAAACTCTTAAGGATTAATCTCTCCTAGGAGACAAGCCCATCCATTAGTATTATGTAGACTTTAATTTTTTAAGTCTCTTGGAAGCTTCAAAACATTCATTAAATGCAACATACTCTTAAAGACAATCCTCTTCTATCTTCACTGAAAAACCTCTATTTTAAGTGCAAACTAGAATACAGTTTAAACAAGGAAAAATTTCTACTAGCAATGAGGTGTTTCAAAGATTGTTCTGATTAAGTAAAAATAGGTTTTACAAGGACCCAAAACCTTTACAAAATTGTTTACAAAAATTGAATAGAGTTCAAGAACAACTGTGTTGTAGCACCAAAAAAGGAAAGAAAAATAGCTAGAAAGCTGACATCCTAACCAAAAAAGTCCCACAAATAAACAATAAACACAGGGACAACAAAAAAGGACAGCACTCGCAAAAAACATCTACATGCCCTCCACCAATTTCTGGGCCTGAATGACCATAATCTGTATTTGATTTACCAAATTCTTAAGGTCTTCAGTTTCTTTGTCTGCCTTTGGACTCATCTTCTTTGTGCTTGCCCTTGGGAGAGTTCCTGGTCCTATGATCTCCTTCACCTCTCTGAAATCCTTTTCCCCTCTATCCTGGTCTAGCTTATCCATCAGGATCTGTGTGTGCCCAGTATATGCTTTAAGGCTCACCAGACATTGCTCCCCTATTTTTCTGACCATTTCCTCAAATTTTTCCACCTTGATGTTCAGGTTGTTGATTTTCCTTGCATTGTCTTCTTCCTCCACCCTTTCAGTGATGTCCTTCAACTGTTTCTCCATTTTAGCAACTTTGTTCACAAATTCCACCTAGGCTTCCGAATTACCAACTTCCTCTTTCATTTCATCCAAGAAAACAACAACTAGTTTCTCACCAATACCAATACTTTTTATGAGATTAATCTCAGCCCTCATAAATTCAATTCAATTTTTCATATTAGCATTGTCTTCAATCATATTACTCACCATACCAGTGAAATCTGCAATGCAATCCTTCCTCTGCTTAATATCATTAGGCATTTGATAATTACTAGTTTCCTCATTTTCATGGAAGTCTATTTCCTCGTACCATGTTTCCTCTTTATCAATTCTTTTGTCAATTTTTTCCTTCACCTTTTTCTTCCTCCTACTCATTGGTCTCCATATTCCCAGTTGGATTTTGGTTCTCTTCCTTCTCATCTTTTTTTCCTCCCTATTCTCTCTTCTATCATCCTCCCCAAGGTTCATCTCAGTATTCAACTTTTTCTCCATCACATCTTCCTCATCCGAGGAAAGAACAATTCTCCTCTTGCTAGGTCTTTTACCTTTCTGACTGATCTTAGTTCTCTCCATAACTTCTCCATGTTTTCTTTTCTTGGTATCTTTTTTTTCCTCCTTCTCTTAATCCTTAGAATCCTTCTTTGTTTCTATTTCTTCCACCAAAGTCTTCCTCTTAGTCAAATTTTTGCCTTTTTCTTTCTCATTTTTCTCCCCTCTAGATTAGCATCATTAGTTTCCTTGTTTGTATTAGAGCCCTCAAAAAGGGCTTCTTCTAGATTTTCTTAGATGAGGAGTCCTTTTTTGTGTTGTTTTTAGGGGTTTTATATCCCTTGGATTCTTCTTCATTATCTTCTATTTCTTCCTCATACATACTATCATCCTCATCCCTTTGGTTCTTCTTCAACAGAGGTCTTTCCGCTTTTTTTCTTCAAAACCTCATAGATTAACAACATTAGACCCTAGTGAGAAGCATGATCACCCTTTGGGTCTTTCTACAAACTATTAATAGTGAAATCTAATGAACTAAGCAAATAATAGGTCAAACTAACTTTCACCTTGTGTCTAAAATGAATCAATAGCATAAAATGATGACCATAAGCTCTGGTAGACCTACCGTCAAGTGTTATATAACTGATGATCACATAAAGAACATACCTCCAAGGCATAGATATGCACTTTGGATTGTGGTAGGAAGTGTCTACCATAACCAATCTGGCCTTTTCGTCAGACTCCAGGAAAATCTCCCAGGCCTTATCAGATATCGCTCTATCTCTGTAGAACTTGATTCCCTCTATTCCCATTCCTATAGCATCTGCTATAATCTCCTTAGTGACCTACATATACTAATTTCCCACCATAACCTTTCCATCTTTCTAAGTTTTAGAGAAAATCCTGGTAATAGAAAGGTTTTTGCCATGAAGCCTTTCCAGAAACACCTTCATCCCACCTTCTTTCAGAATCTTTCAGACTTTTTGTATTTTCCTCCATTCATCATAGTTTACAGGCTTGACACGTTTCTTACTTCCACCCATCTGATCTCTCTAGTTTAATTTTCTATATGTGTGATAATTTTTAAGAAAGTCATTATAAATACCACACCTCGTTCTCAGAAAAGCCAAATACACCCACAAACCGTGCCACTTCTATCTTGTAATCACCACTCAGTACTTCCACCTTAGATAGTAATTATGACAAATCACTTCCACATTAATAAAATTTATGATACTTACTATTTATGATCTTTTTTCTGTCTACTCCTCAAACGGTCATTATTAAGTAATAATTTGGCTTGATAAGGCATATTGTTTCCATCATTCCATTGTGTCACCACATCAAATGTACAAGCCATGTTAGAATCCTAGTAAGCAACACCATTTTTCTCTCAGAAATTATGTGTAACAATACATTTCTCAAAAGATTGGATAATAGCTTTGTCATTTTGTATCATGTTATGAATAGTCCACGAGGTGGGAATTTCATTATTCAAACACTTGATAATATTGAGGGAATATCCCTCTAACCACACCTTAGAAAAACCTTTATCCTCAGCTAAGATAAGACCTAAAGGGCAGCACAGGCTTCAACATTATGATTTATTTGAATGCCAATAGGGATAGCTGTAATACCTCTACAGACTCCATGTTCATCTCTTATGAAAATGCTACACCCAGCAACCCCCAGGTTTTCCTTTGAAGTACCATCAAAATTAATTTTCTTCCATCCACTGGGAGGGAAATCCCATCTAGCATCCTCTCTCTTAGATTTATTATCCCCTTTCCTAAAATTCCCTTTTATTTTTCAGTTATTGAAGAAGGTGATGTCCTCCTCATTCAAAGGTTCCATAACTCTATCCTTTAAAAGTATGTTTTATTTAATAGCTCTCTTTATTTTGTAGAAAACCTCCTTCTCACTAGCCATTTTATTCCTAAAGACTCTCGTATTCCTCTCTCTCCAAACTCCCCAACAAACATATGGAAGAAAAAAATTCCACACCTTGATCACAGTTTCATTCTTTGAAGGATTGTTCCAAGAGTGGAAAAGACTCTTCATGTCCTCAAGGAAAACCCACTCTATGTTAAGAATTTGTAGGAAGTAATCCCAACTAATCATAACATAGGAACAATGAATAAACATATGATCTACACTTTACTCATCTTTGTTATAGAGGTAACACATATTCACAATGATCATACCTCTTTTTCTAAGATTATCAGTTGTCAAGACTTTATTTTGCATCAAAATCCAAAAAAAGACATTGATTTTTGGAGTAAGATCTTTAATCCAAGCTTTAAGCCAACAAGGCTCATTAAGATCCTCAAATTCTAGATGATACAGAGAGGATATAGTTAAGTTACCATTCGGTTTGTATCTCCATATAATCCTATCTTCTTCTTCAATCAAAGTAGTAGAGTTAAGAATTGTATTGAGCTGTCCCATTTTGTTGTCAATAAATGTTAGGTCCTTCTAGTGATCCATGTCCCAGTAGTCTTCTACTTTCCTTCCAAATATAATTTTTCCCTAGCTCTCAAAATTCCTCCATTCAGGGCACTCCTTGAGGGGTGTTTTTAAGATCCACTCATCTTCCCAAAAACAAACATTTCTCCCATTTCCAACTTTCCATTTGATACCTTTTTTAATGCTATGTTTTTTTTCATAGCATTTCTCTAGATAAACAAACCTCCCCCAGCCCTTTCCTTATCAAGAAAGGTAGCAAGGTCTAGACGCTCCTTATTATATTTTTTTTATCCCATATCAAAGTTTTACTCCCCTAGAGTTGTAGTATCTCCATATGAGTTTGGCAAGGAGGTGATCATTCAGATTTTTGATTCTACATAACCCAAGACCTCCTTTATTAATAGGTCAATAGACCTTTTCCTAGGCTATGAGAGCAATCCTTTTCTTTTTCTCCATTCATGTCCACAGAAATTTTTTTTGAATCTTTTCAATAGCCTCACCAAACTTTTTGGATATTTTAAAAATGCTCAAAGCATAAAGATGAAGAACTTGGAGGGTGGATCTAAGAATTTGAATGTTTCCCACTTGGCTTAGCAGTAGGCCTTTCTATCTAGCAAGTTTACTATGAAATCTATCCACTAAAGAACTCCATAAAGTTTCAGGAGGTTCCAAACAAAGAGGGAGACCAAGGTAAGTTCCTGGAATAGTCCCCAGACCACAACCCGAAATTCTCATAATTCTAGTCTTTCTTTTTTCAGGAACATTGAAGAGAAACACAGAGCTCTTACCCCAATTGATAGTCTGGCCTGAAGCTATCCCATATATTTTCAATGTGTTTTTAATGTTGCTAGCATTTTTAATGGATGCTTCTCCCATAATAACCAAATCATCAACAAACTACTGGTGGGAGCAGACTTGATTAGCAGAAGAAGGATTTAAACCCTTGGTTCTCCATGTACCTACCTAGACACTCAGCCATAAGGATGAAGAGGATAGGGGAAATAGGATCCCCCTTCTTTAATCCCCTAGTTGACCTAAAGAACAAAGTAGGAGACCCATTGACCAATCCACCTTATCATAGGCTTTAGATAGGTCCAATTTGAGGATTAGTCCTTCCTTCCTAGACATCACAAGAGAGTGAACATTTTCATGAATGGATATAATGGAATCCATAATTTGTCTACTAGGCACAAAACCATTTTTCTACCAATATATAAAGGAAGGGAGAATAGAAAGTGTCCTAGTGGTGAGGACCTTGGAAATAATCATATAGGCAGAGTTACACAAACTAATAGGCCTAAAATGATCCATCTTATCAACCCCTCACTTTTTTGGAATTAAAGCTATAAAAGTACCATACAACTCCTTCAATAATTTTCTGGATCCAAAACTCTCTTTGACAGCATTGGTAACATCCTTTTCAATGATATTCCAAAACATTTGAAAAAAGAACATAGGATAACCATCCAGACTAGGGGATTTATCTCCATCAAAAGAGAAGATTTTTTTTTTAATTTTAGAATTAGAAGGTATAGAAGTGAGCCCTGCATTATGATTATCATTCAGAATATGAGGGATGCACTCTAGCAGCTCCCTTTGTTCTTCACTATTCAAATCATTATTTTTTTGAAGCAAATTTTGAAAAAAAATCTTGGCCTCCTCATCTTCCAATAAAGTACCATTGATTTTGAGTTTAGATATCCTATTAGCCATTCTATGCTTAAGAATAGTCATAAAGAAGTATTTAGTATTTATGTCTCCCTGGGTAAAAGTACAAACCTGTGTCACACTTTTACAAAGGAAGAGGACCACAACATGCAAAGTAGTTAAACTTCAATGACATAAAAGTGGTATTTGTGTTTAGAATTTGAAAATGATGTAAACTAATGAAAGGTATAAAATTGGATGTAGTTTATGCCTATAATTTTTTTAAAAAAATTTGAATAAGAATTGACATATTTTTTTAATTTTTGAATTCTATTTTTTAATTGTTGAAAAATGCTGAAAATTGAGGGTCTAGTTCCCACCAACAAAATATGGGAGATTTCAATACTCCCCTTAAAAATGAAGAAAAAAAGGGAGGAAATACTTCTCAAATTGACAGGAGATCTGATCTTATGGAATTCATCAGTGAGAAAGCCCTATTAGACATTGAGCTTGAAGGTATTAACTATACTTGGTTGAATAGACGCATAGGAAAAGACCCGATCCAAGTCAAATTTGATAGAGCTCTGTTAACCTCTGACTGGTTGACTAGTTACTATTGTATTCTTTCTGCAAAACTCCGGGTTGGTTCTGACCACTATCCTATATCTCTGAATATTAATAAGATTAATGGCAGGAAAAATATCCTTTTCAGATTTAAAAGAATGTGGTTAGCTCACCCTAACTTAAAAGCTAAGATAGAGGAATGGTGGAATCCTAATATTGAAGGGGGAGCAATGTATAGAACGACTAAGAAATTGAACAATATCCAAAACAATCTCAAAAAATGGAATAAAGATGTTTTTGGGGACATATTTCTTACAAAAGGGAATCTGCAGAATGAAATCAAGGAAATCTAGAATAGTATACAGAAGGAGGGTCTCTCAGAGGAAACTAGAACAAAGGAAAATAAATTGCTAGTAGATTACCACAATGTTATCACTAGGGAGGAATCATTTTGGAGACAGAGATCTAGAGCTCTCTGGCTTAAAGCTGGGGATAAAAATACCAGATTTTTCCACATGACAGCCATGAAGCACAAAGCTATTGATAGGATTACTAATCTTCACTCAAAAGGAAAAAACTATGAGGAAGGAGGAAGAAATCATATCAGAGATGTTAAATTATTTCTCAAATCTTTTGACTCAGGAGAAAGAGTTGAATAGATCTAATCAGGATGAAATATTAGTAGTTATTCCTAAAATTATTGAGAATCATTCTAACAAAATGCTCAAATCTATTCCCTCAAACAATGAAATCAAGAATGTTATCTTTTCCTTTGAAGGAGAAAAATCACCAGGTCCTGATGGTTTTCCTATGCTCTTCTTCCCGCGGTTCTAGGAGATTGTTGGACAAGATGTTCAGGATGCGGTTAAAGAATTCTTTGGGACTAAATGTCTCCTTAGGGAATTAAATGCTACTTTCTTGGTCCTTATTCCTAAGAAACCTGGAGCTAATATTGTGGAGGATTTTAGACCTATCAGCTTGTGTAATTCTCTTTACAAGATTATTTCTAAAGTTATTACTTTCAGAATGCTTAAACTTCTCCCATCTCTAATTTCCCCCCAGCAAAATGGCTTTGTTCCTAGGAGACAAATCCTTAATTCAATTATTGTGGCTCATGAGAATCTCCACTCACTGGGAAAAGCCAAAAAATAGGGCTTTATGATGAAGCTAGACCTCTCTAAGGCGTATGATAGAGTTGACTGACACTTCCTAAGTAAGGTGCTGAATGCTTTCAGTTTTAGCAAGGACATTATTAAAATCATTATGCAACTTGTAACTACTGTGTCATCTTCTATTATTGTGAATGGGGGATCTTCCTCCTTCTTTAAACCTTCCAGAGGTCTAAGACAAGGAGATCCCATATCTCCCATCCTCCTTGCTATCCTAGCTGAATGTTTGGGGAGGTACATCCAAAGCATGGTGGAAAAAGGGGATATAAAGGGCATACATCCTTCTTATGCAAGACTTATTTGCTCCCATGAGCAATTTGTTGATGATACTCTCTTAATGGGAGAGTCGACTATAAAAGAAGCTAAAAATCTTAAGAAAGGCCTCACTATATATACCTCAGCTACTGGCCAATTAATCAATTGGAATAAAATTTCCATATTCTTCATAAACACTCCAGTAGAAAGACAAAAGAAAATGTCAAACATTCTTGGTTTCTCTATAGGGAAGCTTCCATCTTCTTACTTAGGTCTCCCCCTTTGTGTCACTCCTCCTGAAAACTTCTGGTATAAATTAATTGACAGATATAACAATAAGCTTGCAGGTTGGAAAGGGGCTCTCCTATGTAATGCAGGAAAGATCTAACTTCTGAAATCAACTCTTCAGAATCTTCCTGTCTATGCTATGAGCTTGTTTAAAATTACTCACAAAATTGCTATGGATATTGAGAAAATTCAAAAAATATTCCTTTGGTCTAGGGTGGAAGAAAAGAAAAGACTTTGCCTGGTCTCTTGGGAGAAAGTGTGCAATCCTAAAAAACAAGGAGGTCTTGGGCTGAGAACCATCAAAAATATGAACCAAGCCCTCATGGCTAAACAACTATGGAGAATTTATGGTGATCAAAAGGAATGGAACTGCATAATTAAAAGTAAGTATCTTTTCATCTACAATACCTTGGAGGACTTTATAGGTGATGACAATTGCACCAATGGATCCTACATATGGAATAGTATAAAGTCCACTAAAGAGCTTATAGTTAAAGGGAAAAGATGGAAGTTGGGAGATGGTAGAAGAATTGATTTCTGGGATGATGAACAGATTCAACCTTAGCCTCTTTCTAGCAACATTGATTGGAAGCAATGCATCAAGAGATGCAAAGAAAATATTGGTTCGAAAGCAGTTGACTACTGGTAGGACAATAAATGGAAGAATCTGGGAGAAATTGATAACAGATTTATTTCCCTCCAGCAAGATCTATAGACCTGGTATATTAAAGAAAAAATCCAAGAATCCATTGTTTGGAATCCTTCATCAGATGGTAAATACATTGTGGCTACTGCAAATCACCTCATCACTCAAAGAGAAGAAAGGCCTCCTTTTTCCTTTGTTTGGTATAAATTTATTATACCTAAAATTAATTTCTTCTTTTGGCTCCTGATTCAAAACAAACCTCTGACCCTTGACAATTTTTCTAAAAAAGGGATTTATATGGTAAATAGGTGCAATCTCTTCTTTGAAAATGTTGAATCCTGTGATCACATTATGCTTCATTGCCCTTTTTCTCGCAAAGTGTGGGATATTATTTTCCAAAAATGGAATCCATGCTGGTGTTTTCCTTCTTCTTGGCAGGATTTTGTCACCCAATGGAGCTACCCACCAAAGAACCTTATGGACAAAGATCTCTGGCTTCTCATTCCCCCTCACTTCTGCTAGAGGATTTGGAAAGAATGCAATGATAGAATATTCAGAGATAGGTTGGCTTCTCCCAAAGTGATTGGTAACCAGATATGCAGAGCACTAGAAGAAAAATTTAACTGTGCTAAATCAGAATTTAATATCAATAAAAGGGAAAGTGATAGGAAAATCAGAGACTCAAATCCTAACAATCTAAGATCTATGGCTTCCTAGGAGCTCTCCTCCTGAAGATTGGGTAAAAGATAATTTTGATGGAGCTGTGAAAGGCAACCTGTGAATTGCTAGAGGTGGAGGCATAATTAGAGACCATTATTGCAACTGTGTTGGTGCTATTGCTGCCCCTTTGGGAACCCAATCCAATCAATGGGCGAAGGCTATGGAAGAACTCAATGTTATTATGCTAGCAGATGAAATGGGATACAAAAAAGTCTAGCTGGAAGGGGATTCTTTAAATATTATCAATAATATTAAAGGCATTTGTAAGGCATCCTGGACAATTGAACACATTATCGATAAGATAAAAATTATTGCTTCAAATTTCTCTTCTTTCCATGCAACTCATAATTTCAAGGAAACCAACCAAGTGGTAGATAGCCTTGCTAACTTGGGAGCTAAAAATGATGTCACTCTCAAGTGGCACGGGAACACTCAAATCAATGATGAAGTGGAATCATTGCTTAATTATGATATGATCAATCACAAAACAGGTGAAATTTATCGCATTAATCATTCTGATTAATGATGAAATGACCTGGGGTACGGTGACAACTTTCCACCTCAGGATAGGCAGCATTTGTGTTTACTTCTCTTATACACAAGTTAACTAGGATTTCATTAATAACTCTTTGATTGTTAAAATCTGCAACTACTGTTTGTAGAATATTAGTATGAAACAGAAGAGTGAGGGAGATTACACAAAGACAAAAGAGACTGAAGATATGGGTGGTGATCTGAAGAGAGAAGAACCTGCGGTGTGTAGCTGGAGGAATGAAAAAGAAGTGTGGAGCATCCTTAAGAAGGGAAAAGTCCATAGATACATGAAGTGTCTTCACGATAATAACAAAGATATTATGAAGGCCTTCATCAATGGGTGGGATAACGGTAAGGTGAATATCCTTGGCAAATCTATTAAGCTTACTCTGGATTGTCTGGCTGATATCATGGGCCTTCCTCTGGAGGGAATGCAATTTATAAAAGATAAAAAAGAGGGCAACAAAGGGTACCAAAAATTCCCTAAAACTGATGAGGAAAGGGCAATGTTGGTGAAGAACAAGCTGGACTATGTCAATTTGTCTAACATTAAACACATTTGGGTGTTTGTGATTAGGGAAATCATGGAATACTTTACTCTAGACGACAGATTTTCCAAGGTATATAACTATCATTTTATCTTGGCAAATCATTTTCGCCATGATATTAGGGTCTATTTTCCTTTCTTTCTATTAAGCTCGCTCAACCAGAGCATATTTGTTCATAGGGAAAAGTCTTCCCCTGTTCTTCATGAAGGTCTTATATTGCTGATAACAGATTATATTAAAGATCATATCCCTGATCCTATCCCCAAGAGCATTGAGCTAGGTAAAAGGACAAACACACCTACTGGTAAGAGCCCTAGTAAGCCGAAAGCAAAAAAAATCTGTAATAGCCCTGTTGAGCCTGATATTTCCTTATCTATCTATGATGATATTGAGGGTATGAAGACAGACAATGAACAAGATGAGGTTTCTTCTAAGGATGAGGGTTTCATTATAAACCTAGGCAAAAATGAGAATAATAAAAATACCAAAGTTGAGCAGCTGGAGGGTAAAGGCCAGATAGCGGATGACCAAAAGACTAAGAACATGGTTGATACTGAGAATAGAAACGACACCCACATTAAGGATACCATAGAAAATACTAAGGTGAACAAGGTGTAGGATCATGAAAACCATGACTCTTACAGGGATTAGGGGGATAAGAATACCCATACTCAGAATAGTGAGGGTAAAATTGTTGAGATGGAGGAACAAAACCAAGAGTGTCATAAAAAAATGGAGGATCAAAGGGATGCTTCTGGGATGAATGAAGAAGAGATCACTGTCCTTGATGAAGAAACTAATAAAAATGTCAATGAAGAGAACATCCACAAAACCCTGAGTGATAAAGGAGAGGTGAAGAGTGATCAGAAAAAAAATAAGTCTTAATGATGAGATTCGTGAGAGGGATGTCAACGTTAAAAGGAGGGCTTCTTTTACATTCCTCCAAATGGCTAAAAACAAAGTGGAAAATAGCTACACTATGGACAAGTGGATTCAGGAAGACATGAACCAGATGAAAGCTAACCATAAAAATATGGAAGATAGAATTTCTTTACTGGAGGATATAGTGGATAAAATGCAAAATGACTCTATTATGTATCAAGAAGTAAGGATGTTTTTGAAAAGGCTAACAACATGGATAATAAGATAAGTACTCTGATTGATAACAGGCTTAAACAAGTCAATGATAAGATAAACAAAAACAAAGCACTTCTGAAGAAACTTGCCAACATTAGCAAAATTGGCATGAAAAACTCAGTGGATAATATGAATTCTCTGTATAATCTCCTTGAAAGTAACTACAATGATAAGGTTAAGACAAAGAATGAAGATGTCCAAGAGATTCAGATGTTTGGTCCTAGTATTAGGACATGATCAAGCATAAAAAGGAAGACCGACATTCAAGCTAAATATATTACCAAGTTGAAGGATTCAATCCAGTGCCTGGAACTTCAGATGGTCAAAGTCCAGACGCTGGAAGACCAAATGGAAAATGTTTAGTTGTTTGGCTGGAAGTTGTTGGGTGCTGGAAGTTTTTTGATCCTCGACTGTTGGGAGATTTTTGCTATTTTTTTTTTGCTTAGTCTGAAATCTCTGTTCTATCTGGGTGTTATTCCTTTCTCGGAGTGTTGTCATGCTTGATAGCTATTTGTCTTTCTTGTTTCTTCCTATTTATCTTTTTTCTTTAATGTAAAGGGTTTTGGGGCCCCTTCAAAACCTGTTGTTACCTTAATCAAAAAAAAAATATATGTAAATAATATTTTTTTCCTCTGATTTCAAAATATGTTTTAGATGACATGTACAACTAGTGCAAAAAAAAAACAAAGGTTGGTTTTCGGTATATATTTTGTCTGTTATAACTATTCAAAGTCAGAGTAACCCAAAATTAACAGTTTTTGTCTCCCGCCTAATTTGCCCTATCAAATCTACACCAAATACAAAAAAAAAAATTATATTCTTGAAGAGGACTCTCTCCTCTAGTGTTAAATATAAGTTTTAAAATTTTCTGACATGATCTACTAAATTTTTTTTTTTTTGAATGAGCATGTTCTTCAATGTTAAAATATATACTTGGAGTTTTTTAAACTTATAATATATTATATTTAATCAAAATACTATAAAAATTACATGACCATAATCTAGACTCGGATCTCTACAAAAGGGTATTTTTAGATTTTAATAAAAATTCAATTTTGGTGGACAAATAAGACCCAGAAATGACGTGTTTCAAATTTTCCCTTTTTTTTCTTACTTGGGTGCCACATGGGATGCCACATAAGAAGTTTCGGCCAAAACAGTTCCGGTCAGACAGGTTTGGCCGGACTTGTTTTGGCCGAAACTAGGGCCGACCAAACATGGTCGCGTGGATGACCACGACCCTCAAAGTTGATATATATAAAAGGTTTTTTTTTTAATTTAAAAGAAAAAATAATTATTCTGACATAAAAAATGTTTTTTAATGAAATCATTTTTTTAATTGTTTTAAAAGCGTATTTTTGGGTGTTAAAGGGCAACTAAGAATTAAAATTATCAAGGAGGTTTGTATTATTTGCAAGTTTTTTTTTAATAGTTTTTTGAGATTTATTTGTGTTTTTAATTAAAGCATTGTTCAATATTAAATTATGAAATTATTAGTATTATTTTTTATTTTTTAATCAATTGTATATGGTTTTGTGTATGCAGGTGAATCAAAGCTCTCAATTTGAACAAATTGTGCAATGGGAAATAAAAGAAACAAAACAAGAAAATATGATTGAATAAGGGATGACAAAATGAAAGGTCATACAAAACATAACGAAGATGAACCTGTTGAAGTCCAAGAAGATCCAATTCAAGTAGGGGAACCAATTGATGGAAATATATCTTTTGACATGGGCAATTTGATGGAGATGGATGATGATTCATTTTTCAATCAATTTTCATCTGACAAATCGGTACCTGAAAGCACAATAAAAAACAATGCAAAAAGATTTGGGATGAATATTTTCAAAATAAAAGTCTGATTGGAAAAACACAATTATTTACTAGGTTTATTCAGGAAAAAATAAATGACTCCTATTTTGGAGTTTTTAGGTGTTGATAACAAGAAAAGCTCAGGAGACAATGTAAATCGAACAATAGTTAAAAATTTGTAGGATGCGTTAAATGAAATTAACAACTCAAGTCGAGGAGCTGATTTAAGTGTTGCACGTAGAGCATTGATGACTACTTTATCTAGTAGGAGGTTCACACAGAGAAAACAAGTACATGCAATTTCTGATTTACTGAATGTATCTAGAAGAATTGTTCAAAGATATATAAGGAAGAGAAATATGTTAGATGAAAATATTCAAAAGATTTGGGTTAATATTTGTAGACTTCCTCGAAAAGACAAAATTTCTAAAGATGTAAAAAGATAGGTCATTGAATATTGGATGGCTCACTCTCATGTTCTTCTAATAGAAGGGATACTATACAGATGAAAGATGAAGAGAACGGTATAAAAATTGCACATCCAAAACATTTTATAGATACAACACAAAGCGAATTGTTTGAAGCATTCAAACAAGAATTTTAAGATGTGATAATATGTCAAAGAATGTTTGAGAGGTTGCGCCCTTTCTTTGTACGCATAAATATGGTACGTGAAACTTGTTGTTTCTGAAATCATGTTGAGTTTCATCTATATTTGCAATCATATAAAAAGGTTATGGCATTACTCAATTCAAATATGCTCATCCTTGCAAGTATGACACAATCTGTGAAGTCTATTTTATGTGAGAAATCAGAAGATTTAGATGAGTTCAAAGTACAATGTATAAAGAGTGCATGGAGTGATTGTGGAGATTTACATAAATTTCCATTCCAAATTGAGAATATTAATATTGCAACGCCAGTTTTGTGGAAGAGATTTGAATATGAGACATACCAAACTAAGAGCAGAGATGAATCCAAAGAAATTGTATTGAAGGAGAGTGAATTGCCCTTCCTTGAGTTTATGACCAAGTTTCGTACTATCATTTATCCACACATCCAACATTGTCATGGTGCAAGAGGGAAAGCTAAACAGTTTTGTGATTCAAAAAATTGTTTTCCACCTAGTTGTATTCTTTCAGTTGTAGATTTCTCTGAGAACTATACATTCTCCCCTCAATCAGAGCTTTAAGACCAATATTATCATTCTAACCAAGTTGCAATATTTGTGCAAGTGACCTATAGACATGCACAATTTGATTTGGATGAGGTAGAAAGTACCAATCCAAAACATTATCATCAAGGAGGTTCATTTCTATATCAGTGATGATAAGGTTCATGATAGGAGCTATGTGGCTCATTGTTTTGCAATGTATTCTGAACATATTGCGAATCGCGGGATAAAAACTTCACAATACTGGATTTGGTCTGATGGTTGTGCAGGTAAGTGTATGCACTTCAATTCATTTTCAAATTATCATTGATTACTTGTTAAATTATTATGTGATCATAATCTTGCATATGGAACAACTTAATCTTGGAGGACAATTTAAATCTGCAAAAGCCTTTAATTGGCTAGCTATGCAACATGCTAGACACAATGTTAAGTTTCTATAGAACTTTTTTGAAAGTGGACATGGAAAAGGAGAGCACGATGGAGCAGGAGCATGTGTGAAGCATGCACTTCGCCAACATGAACTTGCAGATACAAATGGTGTGAATAGTAGTTAAATATATATATCTAGATATTTCAAATAGTATAATTTAAACTTAGATGTATTTGAACTTTAAACTGATAGTTTAGAAATTTACAAGTAACATGATAGAGAATTCAAAGAAAATTGTTGAATGGTGTAAAAATCATTTTTCTATTCGGGACAACAAATACAACAAACATTATTTTTGGGAAGTGAAAGGTAATTTATAGTTTGTAGGAAAAATCTAAATTAAAATTTAATTTCATGTTCATCTATGTTATCATAATTGTTGATTTAAATATGTACAACTTTCATTTCATATTTGTAACAGATATAGACCGATCTAATCCCTACAATTGTCAAAGGATTGTTGGTATTAGAAGTTTACATAAATTGATGAGTACCAGACAACACAAGCCTCTATTGATTCAAGTAAGAGAAAAATCATATTTCTGTGTTGACTGCGTTGATGACAATCCAATGAGTCAATGTCAAAATATTGCAAATGGATATGTTTCAGAATGGGATATGAAGGAGTTAATCATAATGCCTCCTTATGAAGATGACGACATTGACATAAACATTCATGATCCCATATATTCAGCTAATTATGAGAGTGTTTATGATTTGGTTGTTACAGGTGCGTGCACATGTACATGATCTTTTATTTTAATTTAATTTATTATACTTTTGATTTGAATTTAATATCTAATCTGCATTTGTATCTAGGTGATATTTTTGTTGTGGTTGTGGATACTAATAATGCTGAAAGTGTAGATTATTATCTACTAAGATGCACAAAAGAAAAATACAAATTGCCAAAAGAAATTGTAGATGGTGATGGACAGTCATATCCGACTGGTTCAGTTGTTATTGAAGGAACATATTATCAACAAGTAAAGATAGACAGAAATGGTGTTCAATTTATTGAATATATGTCTGGTAAAAAAGTTCTACATTACAGTCACTTGGTTATAGCAACAAAGTTGCAATTTGAGACATTGCAAAAAAGAGGATGTGGCAATCAAAAGTGGAGGTTGCCAATTGAAGAACATGAATTTTTTTTGGAGATAATAAAATATCTAGACTATATGTATCAAGAGCTTTAGGATAAAATTATTTTTGTAGCTCTCGTACTTTCACATTTGAACACTTACTTAATGTATTGGATATTGGATATATGTTATTGAACTCTACAATTTGAACTCTATAGAACTATGCATGCTTGGTATATTGTGTATTCTTTTATAATGTATATTTTGATGGTTCATTTATTATATTGCTTAAATATGTATGTTATTATAGATTTATGTGTTAATGTGTATGTTTTTATACCTCCCCTTAAGATATCCCCTTTTACATTATTTTAAATTACTTACCTGACAAATTGAATAGATTAGTTAATTGTATTTTGATGGTTCAATTCATTTATTATATTACTTTTATGTATGTTGATATATATTTATGTGTTAATGTGTATGTTTTATACCTCCCCTTAAGACATCCCATTTTAGATTATTTTAAATTACTTACATGACAAATTGATTAGATTAGTTAATTGTATTTTGATGGTTCAACTCCTTTATTATATTGCTCTTATGTATGTTGGTATAGGTTTATCTGTTAATGTGTATGTTTTATACCCCCCCTTAAGACATCCCCTTTTAGATTATTTTAAATTACTTACATGAAAAATTGAATAGATTAGTTAATTGTATTTTGATGGTTCAATTTATTTATTATAATGTTTTTATGTATGTTGTTATAGATTTATGTGTTAATGTGTATGTTTTATACCTCCCCTTAAGACATCCCCTTTTAGATTATTTTAAATTACTTACATGACAAATTGATTAGATTAGTTAATTGTATTTTGATGGTTCAATTCGTTTATTATATTGCTTTTATGTATGTTGTTATAGATTTATGTGTTAATGTGTATGTTTTATACCTCCCCTTAAGACATCCCCTTTTACATTATTTTAAATTACTTACATGACAAATTGATTAGATTAGTTAATTGTATTTTGATGGTTCAATTCATTTCTTCTATTGCTTAAATATGTATGTTATTATATATTTATGTGTTAATGTGTATTACTTACATGACAAATTGAATAGATTAGTTAATTGAATAGCTTAGTTACTTACATTAAAATAACTCTAAAATAAGGAATAACTCATTCATATATGAAATGTTTAAAAGTAACATGTATTTAACTCATTCACATGTATTTAACATACATACTTATACAAAATGACTAAAATGAACATGTATATTTGTAATGTCTAAAATATGACATAATTCATTTGAACAAGTATTTAACATACATACATATATGAAATGACGAAAAATGAACATGTATATATGTAATGTCTAAAATATGAAATAACTCATTCACATGTATAACATACATAAATATATGAAATGATGAAAATGAACATGTATATATTTAATTTCTAAAATATGAAATAAATCATTCACATGTATAACATACATACATGTATGAAATGATGAAACTGCTCATGTATACATGTAATGTCTAAAATATGAAATAACTCATTCATATGTATAACATACATACATATATGAAATGATGAAAATGAACATACATATATATGTAATGTATAAAATATGAAATAACTCATTCAAATGTATAACATACATACATATATGAAATGATGAAAATGAACATGTATATATGTAATGTCTAAAATAACATACCAATATATAACATGTGAATGTATAGGTTTGAATTATCACATAGATAAAATGTCTGAAATAAAACGTAGATGAAATGAAATGTCTCAACTAGGACCATGTTCTAATCCATGACCTGATGATGGTCCACCTCCTCCTGATCTCTGTATGCAATAAAAGAAATATACATGTCATGCATACACACATGTATAATAAACTAAATAATTATGATCATAGAGAAATTAAGTTTGAAAAAAAATGTAAATTTACCTATCTTTCATGATGGACAGGATCGCTAGGAGTTTGTAAATCTCCATATCCATGCTCGACACTGTCTAGAATACTCTAGAGAACATGTGTGTGTGTGTGTGTGTGTGTGTGTATATATATATATATATATATTTTAATTCAAATTATTTATGTCATTTACATGTGTAAGTTTTATAAATACATCAAAATTTAAATAAATATATACCATAGCAGCATGTAATTCTCTCCCGATATCGCTCAACTCTAAATCATGTAAGTCTGAATCATGTAAGGATAGATGTGAGGGATCAATCTGGTCATCTGTAAGCAAGCTGGAAAAAATTTGACAAACTGGATGTGATAAAGTGGCTTGAGTAGACTGGTGAGGTGTATCCTCACCAACTACAGTCTGTTGAGGTGCATCTTCACTAGCTGCAGTCTACTAAGGAGTTGTAGGTGGTGGAGGAATATCCTCCTATCTCTATGCACCCTGAGAACCTAATCCAGTAGATCTACTAAGAATGGTGGGGATAAATGCTGGGACATCCTTGAGAGGAACCCCGCTGATAATCTGTATAGCCTGATATGTGCAAAGTAGATCACTGGCTAAATATGCGCTCGTACAATGCAACTGGTCCAAATATGATATAGCTGCAACCTCAAAGGGAGATGGTATATCTACTATACGGTATGGATCATCATTAGAGGATGTAGTCTGTGTAGGTGGAGGAATACCAGAATGGGAATGCAACATGTATCTCCCTAAACAATCATATGACATCTCATGAACCTGTGTCACGATACTCGCAATACTAGAAAATACATTTGTCCTGATACTATGATTAGTCATAGTCTATCTTGTAGCTTCTATTTCCAAACCTTTTGGTACAACCAAAATTTTTGTACCCACCCTTGCCTGCTTATTAGCGGGCACTGGGGCATTAGGCCCTTTGAATCTATCTGATAATCTCCCCATCTCCTGCCCAGCATGACCGGGAAAATCTGTGTAATAAACATCATAATGCAAATGAAATTATTCAAATAATTGTTTGCTAAAATATAGTGGAAGCTCATCCTTCCAGGGCCACCTATGATGAGTAGCCAACCATCGATTATATATAAATGGTCCAACAAGGTCATCCTCACACTGAGTAGTCATATAACCTCTGACCTACGTTTTGTCTTGGTAAAAAGTAAACATGGTCTTCACCATAGCGGTGGAGACCTCTGAATCAATCTGTCTATACTTCACAATGCCAGTAATGTTGCGGGAGAGAGAAGTATAGAATGTATCAATAGATATACTATCATAAGGGTTGTATGATTGAACTGTGTCAATCATACAAACCAGGTCCTCTCTAATGACCTTCACCCTATCCCTATTAGGGAGGGTGGTGGATGACTAGATACACTGATCAAGAACCTCAATAGCTCGTGTCAATTGAGCAATGGTACTGGAAAATAAATCCTCCCTACCCTCTCTAGAATCAGTTAATCTATGAGAAGAGCGGGAACTATGACCCCCATGTACACTGGCATCTCCAGAATCTACAGGCAATGTCCCTCTATCTGATGCCATGTGATACAAAAAAATAGATGTATATGCTCAAAAGTATAAAGAAGAATATATGTCTAGATCAAGCTGCACATGTACATGGTCCAATTATAATTTAATTATATATTTTTAAGTACATGTGTTACAAATAAATAAACTAGAAAACACTTGAATGCATATACATTTGAATGAAAAATTATTTAAAATCATGTATACATACATGTGCATATATTTTCTAACGAAAAGAGGTTTTGTGTTATGGATCAATTTTGTCTGTAGGTTTACAACTAGCCTAGTTGAATGTAGAATAATATTTCATGTTTAGGCTTAGGGATCAACTTGGTTTATTTATCAATTAGGTTTAGGATTAATTTCTTTGTGGTTATCCTGTTCATGTTGGTTTCTAGCACGTTCTAGTTGAAGGTTAGGGTTCATGTGTTGGTTGAATATATTAGGGTTTATATTTATGGTTAATTTCTCAATTGAGTTTAAGGATCTACTTTTAAATTAGTTTTACATGGTGAGGGTTCATATATGTTTGTTTAGTGTTAGGGTTTATGTTGGTTAACATGTTCCAGTTTCATGTTAGTTTCTAGCTAATGCCATGTCCCATGTTAGCTAAAATAGATTTTAAAAAACACTTGAATACATGTACATGTTTGAAAGAAATATTCAATTTAGCACGTTAAGGTTTAAGTTGATTTATGTTTCAGTTTCATGTGTTGGTTTCATATTAGGTTTTTGTTAGGGATCAATATGGTTAGGGTTTCATTTTAGGGTTCATGTTAAAGTTTATGTTAAAATTCATGTTTCAGTTTCATGTTAGGGTTCAAGATGTTGGTTTCATATTAGGGTTTCATATTAGGGTTTCACATGTTAGGGTAAAATGTTATGTTTAATACATGAGCGTTACATAATACTAATGTCTTGTAGTTCATTTTCCTAATGTTTTGTAACATTTTGCTAAGGTTTTCTTAGGGTTCATGTTAGGGTTCAATATGGTTAAGGTTTCATGTTAGGATTAATGTTAGAGTTTTTAAGCTGATTTATGTTTCAGTTTTATGTTAGAGTTTATGTTGATTATGTTTCAGTTTCATGTTGGTTTTATTTATTATAATATTTTCCTAATGTTTTGAAACATATGTAATAAAAATAAATTAATTAACTAAATAACATTTTACTATGTTTTGTAGTATTTTTCTAATGTAATATTTTCCTAGTATAACATTTTCGTAATGTTTTGTAACACATTCCTACTATTTTGTAACATTTTCCTACTATTTTCTAATATTTTCCTACTATTTTGAAACATTTGTAATAAAACTAAATTAATTAACTAAGTTCAAACATATAATCCTAATTGAAAAAAGCATTAAATCTACATAAAACAATATTGTATATTTTCTAAAATTAAAAATAACAAAATTAAAACAAAAAACATCAAATAATAGTGCAAATACATTAATTTAACTAAAGAAAACTTAAAAAAATTTAAAAAAACATTAAAAGAAACAAAAAAAAACCAACCTATTTTCGGCCAAAGTACCCCTATTCCGCTCTACAATTCTCGGAAGGCACTTAGTGCAAATGAGCAGCTCAAACCTAATTTCAACCTATATATAATTTTAAGGGTTCCAACCGAAACCATTTCGGCCGAACCTATTTCGGCCGGACTAGTTTTGGCCAAAACACATCTTCCACATTGATGCCACATGGCGCTCATGTGTGCCACATATGTATAGCCAGACATGTTTTAGCCGAAACAGGTATAGCCAAAACAACCCAAATGGTCCTCAAGTGTGACATAGCTTTGTACGTTTACCCCCCTCCTTCAGGAATATCTTTCTAGATCTCTATCTCCAAAAGGTTTCTTCTTTAGCAATTATGTCATAAATCTCTACCAGTTTCTCATTCACCTGATCTCTTGATATTTTGGCATATCCATCATTCTGAATGTTTTCTTGGATGTCCTTTAGCTCCATGCTAACATTAACCTTAGTAGAGAATATGTTTCCAAAGGTATCTTTGATCCAATATTTAATGTTTCCCTTGACATTTTTAAGTTTTTTAGCCAGAATAAACATAGTAGTACCCTTGATTTTGATCTTCCACCATTCTTCATTTTTTTGTTCAAGTTGTGGATGCATTGTCCACATTTTCTCAAATCTGTAAGGAAAGTTCCTTTTCTTGGATATGGGGTCTACTAGAAAAGTAATGGGATTATGGTCCGATCCCACCCTCATATGAGCAGATAATGAGCAGTAGTAATGAGTGAACCAGTCATTGGTAATGAGAGCCCTGTCAAGTCTAACTTGAATAAGATCTTGGCCATATCTTCTATTATTCCAAGTGTAGTTGATTCCTTGCAACTCAATATCATGGAGAGGACGAAAATCTATGAGATTCATAAGATCCATCCATCTTTCCAGATTAGTTTGACATCCCCCTTTTGTTTCATTTTCTTTTAGAGGAGTATTAAAATCTCCCATAACAATCCAATCTTCATTATTAAAGGCATTTATCAAAGAGGACAACTTGTTGCAAAAAACCTCTCTGCCCTTTTTAGTATTAGGTGCGTAAATATTAGTCAGCACCCAAGAAGTATTATCCTTAAGATGCCTGAACCTGATACAAGCCACATGATTACCTTGATAAATAACATCACCTTTTATTATGTCACCATTCCAAACTATAGTAATACCCCCAGAGGCACAATCAGAGTCACCCCCACAAATAATCCCATTCTTGAAAAATCTTAGCTTTTCCACTTTCTCCTTGAGCATTTTAGTTTCTTGAATTAAACAAATGTCTGGTCTATTATCCCTAATCATATTCCTAACAATATCTTTTTTATGGGGATTATTCATTCTCCTAATATTCCAAGAAATAATCTTCATACCCTAACAAAGGATCCCACCTCCAGGATGGTCTACTGGCTTCCATCCACTATGTTCTTCTTAGTCTCCTTGACTCTTATTTTCTAATTCGACGGTCTCCCTAGTGAATATAAAATTCCTCCCACGTCCCCATTTCTGTTGCTCCTTGTTGCTACTTTTCTGCATGGTATTTCCTTTTCTTTCTTTGATTTTTTTTCTCCCCATGGATCTCTTTCCCATTTTCTAGATCACTTTGTTCCCCCGCAAGGGCTTGGCTGTTATCCACTGAATCACCCCAATTAGGTGTTTTAGTATCAAATAAATTTTTTCTTACCCCGTGGGGTGTTTTCTGAGAATAGTCTGAGATTTCCTGACCTAAGACTGTGAACTATTGGGCATCCTGCCCTGCTATTTCTTCTTCCACTTTTTGAATTTTTGTTTCTAAACTCCATTCAAGTTGATTTTCTTCATCATAGATGTTAGGTTGTTCATTACATTCCTCCTCTATTACCCATGTATCTATTATCTCTTTCTGTCCTTCTTCCTGAATTACCCCCTCTTCCACTTGAACCTCCTCTTTTTCCTGATGACCTTCATAGCTTTCACTACCCTCTAAACTCCCATTAATTATTTGATCATTTATAATGCTCTCATCAGTTTCCGATATCACGGTATTTTCCATTTTTTTTATTGATTTGAACTTCTCTTGAAGTCTCTCCTCCATCTCTCTTTACCTTCTCCACAAGGACCCATTTCTTAGTCTTTCTCTAGATAACCTTTACCAAACATTTCTTTTCCTAATGTCCAACTTTCTTACAATGAAAACACACAAAAGGAATGGTTTTGTATTCAATATTTTGCTCCCACGATCCCATTTTTGAATGTATATTAATTTTCTCTGGAATATCAGTGTCCTGTGTTATCCCAACACATATCTTTGCATACGTGATCCTTATCCTTGAAGCAGTGAAATTATCTATTGATAGCAGTTCCCCAAAGGAATTTTCTATCCCCGTAAATATATCCTCCACCCATTATTCTAGAGGAAGGCCATGCAGCTTAACCCAAAAAGGAACTTGGTTAACTGCTTCCTCCTCAAAGACCATATTAGGGCACCATTTATGAAGGACTAGAGTATTTTTTCCTATCATCCATGACCCATTGCATAGTATTTTCATCCTATCCTCTTCACACGAGAAAAAAAAAGACAAGCATATTGTGTTTCAAAGTTTGTTAACTTCATGGAATTCGACCAATACTAAGCTAATTAGAAAGATCACAGAACTACACATGTGAGCATTCACATATCTATAAATAGATACATATAGATATTTATATATATAGATAAATATAAGTGT
>MU226865.1:337485-350322 GCA_018584345.1 Thuja plicata
TACACACACATATATTCCTAAATATGTATATATATATATATATACAACTGTATATATTTATATATAAATTTATATAGACATACCCTCATCCACATCCTTGTTTTTTCGTACACATATAAAATATATATACACACACACATATATATATCTGTATGATACATAGATATATTTAGATCTATTCATATTATCATAACACATACACTTATATAAAGGGCATATATCATTTATTGTTGTAGATAAATATATCTATGTATAATTTTTGAGATTAATCCACTTTAATTTGCATATTAATCTACAACAATAAATGATTCATGTATGCAAGAATTAACTCTCACCACAATATTAGGCAACGAAAATGCAAAATAGGGTTTTTTAATAGCCAAAAAAGTCTATACAAGAATTTGTTTATAAGCTCTTAGGTAGAACCTGTTGGTTCTTTTTTACGATGTGATTATTGAACAACAACCTTTTCAGTTTTTGATAGATTTTAAAGAGTATTCAACTCTTAGTATTCATACAAGACTAAAAAGGATGAATTAACAAGGATGCAGACCCATCCTTCTACGCTTTAGGTTCTGCAAAACCAAGGGGGGGACACCCTTCAGCACCTTCAAATATTCAGCAAGGCATCAATCAACAACGATCTCATAAATGCTCAACATGATTAGGAGATACTAGGTAACCAACTAGTCACCCATTGAACATCTACCTTGAAGTGGAACATGAGATTGATACAATACCACAAACCACATAAAAACTTTAGATATGTCAGATTTTCTGTTTAAAATGCAGAATATAACCAAAATTTAACTAAAAATGCATCAGTACAGAAGATACAAATCACCATCTAGTGCTTTATCCATGGACAATATCCTTTAACCAAAGTCATAAATACAATAATCAATTGTTGTCAATGATTCTAAGCCATAAATACAATCAGTCCAAACCATTACTTCTTACAACAAATACTTTTGTAGACAACCAAATGAAATTATCTCACATCCACAGCATCATTTAATTTGATCCTAGATCAGAACTGAAGAATGATAACACATACATAGGTAAACCCTATGTAGAGAATTAGAAAATTCAAACTTCACAAGACTGACACCAAGGAGAGATATGAATCTTGAACTTTTGTATTAAGTATGAAGAATCACATTACTGCACATAAATTTGCAATTAGACAAATACCTCTTCAATAAGCTACAAAAGACCAATGACATTCTATTCTACCTCAAACAAAACTAGTTAAATCAAGAAGCTATATCCCTAATGGAACCATGAAATAATTGGAAACTCCTGGAGCTAGTACTTTGAAACTCTCTTTGGAGACCAGGATCTGGAACCCTATAACCATGGAAGAAGTCTGAATATGTAGCTAAAGCAAAAGGTTCAAGATATTTTTGTTGAAACACCACCTGTCTTCTCTGCTTTAACCAATTTTGAGCTGAGTCATTCTTTCTTCATTTTGTTCAAACCACTTTGATTCTGCATCAAAATAGACCGCAAAAAAAAAATCGTCATTTTGAGACCTTTCCAACGGTATATGATACTTTCTTTTTTTGATAAAATTTGCCCCCCTAAATCACTAATCAAACTTCCTGTGCACATTCAGTTTTAATTTTAAATTTGTATGTCTTTTCAATAGTTAGACTATTGAATTAGGCTAATATATTCTATCCCTTCATTTTAATATCTGCATATTTTAATCTGGTGCATCTGCATATTTTCAAATTTCTACATTTTCTTTACTTTATTTCTCCTGCACATTAATCTCACTTTAATATTCCCCATCTCATTTTAATATTCCCCTTTATCTTATTTTCTCTTATTTGCCCAGACTTTACCAGCTTGTGCCACTTGTCAATCAGGCTTAATAGCTTATAGGTTAGATTTCATGCATCTTCTCTTTAAGCCTTTAAGTCAACCCTAGGATTTCTTTCAATCTACATATTAATCCTTTTTAATCTACATATTTTACCTTATTTCACCTAAAGTGCACTAGAATCTGCCATGTGGCAACCTTTGACTAGCTCTGTGTGACCACTAAGCACCATGTGTCATCCTTTGAGTTTTTCTGGAAATGCCACCTCTACACTGCATAGGATCTTGCCACCTATCCAGGGTGCCACATGGCATAACGACTTAATGGCTTACACATTAACCTCCTTGCATCTTTCCCTCTAATCCATTAATCCAACTGTCAATCTCACCACCTTGGAATCCATGCCCATTTGACAAGCCCCTCCAGCGTGCTCCCACTTCATCTCCACATTGTTGCCTTGTTGTCATCTCAACTGTCACCTCTACCACATGTTGCGATGAATTAATGGCTTATAATTCAAATCTTGATCAATTTTTCATCAAGCCATTGAGTCAACCATTGATCTTCCTCTAGTGCCATGTCACCTCACCACGTCATCTCTGCAAGGTCTATCAAAATTTGGTTATCCTCACTGAAGTCATTTTCCTGGCACAGTTTTTGAGGAGCTCCTTTGCATGTGCGCGCAAAGCCTCTGGGCTTCTTCTTCAAATCACTTACTATGCATTTTTCCTTATAAACATATTGATTGTCCCTCCCACCAGCAATGTGGGACTAATTTTTTTTAGTTTTTTAAAGTTTCTCTATATTCGCATGCCAAAATATGGGGCCCAATGTGCACTGACTCATCCAACCAATGGGCCCGCCAAGAAGCCTCTTGGCCTTTTACTTATTTCATTCACTATGTGTGCTAGTATAAGAATATTGAAAAATCCTACCACTTGATGCATGTGAGATCATTGCTCTGTCATATTTATTTCCATTCTATACTGGGTAACATTTATTCACAAATCCATGCGCTGCTCATTGGTTGAAAGTCTTACCAAACTAGTTTGAAAGATCTAACCACGCTAGATTCCAATCATCTCTTCTCCTAACCAGTGTGTGGGCTTCTGTCTTCTTTCATTTTACATTGATTTCTATAGAACTCCACCTTGAATCATTGAGTAGATTCCTCATGTTAAAACAAAACATTCCTACAAACCTTACACAACATCTTATATTTTTATAACTGCAAATTGAAATTGGCATTTGAAGTGTTTCCTTTCTCTATCCCGCACATGATCTCAACATGTTGATTAATTTCATGTGCTGGCTGTCTCTTGCGCAGACCTACTGTTTCTCTCCTCCATTTCCTATATATTGTGCAGCATTCTAAAACTTACACATTTGCAATGCCTAGCACATCCTCCATATCATATATATTGCAGAGGCCATTGCATTTTAGTTGCAAATTTTTTAAATATCCTCCTTTAAAACCAGCGTGTGAGCTCCTCCATATTCCAGCTTATACACAGGGTCTTAAAGGCATTAAAAATTTGGCATTACACCTACCAATTTCCATTTACTTGACTGCATAGGGTTTTCCTCATTTGTTTGGGATTTGACATGCTCATACACCTTTCAAATTGCACAGACTTCTGTTTGGCGTGGGTTTTCTGTTTGGAGTGGGTCTTCTATTTGGAGTGGGCTTTCTTTCCAATGTCTTGCGCGGATTTCATTATGACTTCACCTTGCATTTTTTTAAAGTTCTAAAACTACTCCTTCCCACTGATCTCCTCCATGAAATAATGCGCATACCTCTTTCACAAATTTACCTTGAATGTTCAAAACCAAGTTTTTAAATGGTTTTTACTATATCCCAACCTGCGCAGACTTTTCCATGCCTGCATTGTCTCTATCTCCTTTTGGAGACCATGTGAAAGCTACAACGTTGATGGAGGGATAAAATTCCATTCGATATCTCATTGCAGTGAGATCCCTCATAATAACCTCACCCATGAAGACCCTTTCTACTAATTTATTAATAATCATTCAAGACTGCTACGCGCCAAGTAAAAAAAAACTTGGTTTTGAATGTTTCAAAGTTTTATTCATGCGCTGGCCTCTGGCGTCAAAATAGGGATACCTTTCATAAGGGCTTGTAAAGAACAAATGGGTCAATCTCTGTTACAATCATCCTAACTCCTATATCCTTCATGGTTGTAGCACAACCCTTGCCAACATCTTCATATCCATAGACAACAAAAACCTGTAGATGTTAATGGTAGGGAAGAGAAAAGTGGCATTATTTTTCATCTGGTATAGCCAGTGCACACCAGTAGTCATTTCCTCGGATATGCCAACCAACCTATCCTTAATCTTGTGATATTTGAGGGGATCCTCCTTGAGACCGTCCTTTATCAATCCCAAAACAATCTGAAACTCAGGATTTGTTGTTGTCATCGAGTCTGGAAATTTATTAGTCTTGGCATACTCTTCCTCAGTCTTGACCTCCTCATGAATCAGTAGTGTAGCATCTTCAAAAAACTATATAAGAATAATGCCATGTTCCCCAGAAAGTGCACTGATACACATCACTTTTCTCTTCCTTTTACGTGATAATTACTAATGGTTGATATGGATAAATACACACATAGCTTCTAATGATTCATATGTTAGTATTGTCTCCTTGAAATGATAAGGAGACAATAGTTCCATACGCTAAAATCCTGAGAAGAGGATCGTGCAAATAGTTCCCTACGCTACAATCCCAAGAAGAGGATCATGCAAATAGTTCCCTACGCTAAAATCCTGAGAAGAGGATCATGGAAATTTAGATTTAACCCTTAGCAATCACAGAATGATAATAAAATAACATGCATACATAGAAAAATAAGAATGACACAATGATTTACCCTGGGGAAAACCTTTCAGTAAAAAACCCCAGCACTCCAAAACCTGCACAATGTATTAATCAAAACTATTACTGTTTACAATACACTTGCAATGCAAGTCCTTTTAGGAGATAATAAACACTTGAAGACAAATTTGGTAGCATAAAAATGTTCCAACAATACACTAACTTCTCACACAGATTTGCAACACTAAAAAAATGCTTATGTCACGCGCTTCCCTTTTTCGGGAAACTTCCAAAGATAGCGGTATTAGGGTTTTACCATTCTCCAAGAAAATAGTGTATAGTACTCAATACAATTAGTTGCCACATGTCTTGCATGTCTTCACCCATCATTGAATCTTCCACAATTAGCTCTTACAAATATTAATGACCGTCATAGGAATCTATCATAACCGTTTTAGTCATGATTACCTTACACATTGTCCAAAGTGACGACATTTGGAAAATATCAAATGTAAGGAAATATACAAGGTTGAGATACCTTATTCCTAACATTGTCCCACTTGTCAAACACCTTGTAAGAGCCAAAGGAAATAACAAGATTTAATTTCTATAGGCCGAGAGGCCCATAGACTCCAAACCCCATCTGAACTTCGATGTGCCCACAGGTTTTGTCAATGCATCCACAACATTCTTTACTGTATCTACCTTCTCCAAACTTACCTTTCCATCCTCTACCATATCTCTCACAAAGTGAAATGACACATCAATGTGCTTCGTTCTGGCATGGAAAGTTGGATTCTTTGCAAGACAAATAGCACTCTGACTATCGCAACAAATTGTAAAAGGTCCTGCATCAACACCAACATTCAAACATAGTCTCCTACACCAAATGGCTTCCTTAAAAGCATGAGTAGCTGCCATGTACTCTAATTTTGTCATGGACAAAGAAAAAATAGGTTGTCTCTTACTCATCCAACTGATGGCACCACCAAACACAGTGAACACATAGGCAATGGTGGATCTCCTGCTGTCAATGTCACCTGCCCAATCTGAATCCAAAAACCCATGAATACAAACTAAATGTGGAGCTCCAAAAGAGTTTCCATGATAGCATATGGAATACTCTGATGTACCTTCAAATATCTGAACACTCTCTCAACTGCATCCCAATGTACCCATCCAGGTTTAGCCATAAACTGACTTAGGACTCCCACCGCTTGGGCAATGTCTGGTCTAGTATAGACCATAGCATACATAAGGCTACCAATTGCACTTGCATAAGGTACTTTTCTCATGTCCTCCACCTCACTAGGATATTTTGGACAATCATCCATAGATAAATTTTTCCCATAGAAAAAGGAACACACAATGGTCTGCAATCTGCCATGCCAAGCCTGTCCAACACAGACTTCACATACTTACTCTGACTCAACCAATGTTTTATGTTAGACCTATCTCTACTGATTTCCATACCCAAAATATACCTGGCTGCCCCTAGATCTTTCATCTCAAACTGTGCTGACAACTGACACTTCAAATTAGAAATCATATGCATACCCTTCCCAATCAACAACATATCATGAACATATAATGCAATAATAAGAAGGTGATCATTGCCAACTTTGAAATAAACACAATGATTTGATTTCGATCTTAGAAAACCAATCAACAACACAAAGGCATCAAATTTAAGGTACCACATCCTAAGAGATTGTTTCAAACCATACAGAGACTTCTTTAATCTACAAACCAAAGACTCTTTACCTTTCTGAATATAGTGCTCAGGCTGTGACATATAGATCTCTTCCTCCAAATCACCATGAAGGAAAGTTGTCTTCACATCCATCTATTCTACCTCTAAATCATACGATGCTGCTAGAGATAACAAAAAACTAATGGATGTAAGATTTGCAATAGGAGAGAATATTTCACCATAATCAATTCCCTCCACCTATGAATAACCCTTTGCAACCAATCTGTTCTTGTACCTCTCAACACTGCCATCTGCATAGAATTTCTTCTTAAACACCCATTTTCTTCCAACATGTTTCCATCCTTTAGGCAAAGGTACTAGGTCCCAAGTTTTGTTCTTCTCCAATGAAGCCATCTCATCATCCATGGCCTCAATCCAGGAACCTGCATCTTCCATACCTATAGCCTCTTTCAAATATCTAGGCTCATCAGTGTTTGTAAACAAGGCATAAACACAACTGGAATCTAACATAGAAAATCCAAACCTCTCTGGTTTCTTTCTTTCTCTAGTGGATCTCCTCAAGGGCTGAGGTTGAGTTTTTTCTACCTCTTCTTCTAAATTTTTAGAGCTACTAGATCTCTCCTCATCATCAGATCCATCACAGTGTCCCTGTTCAGTCTTCTCAGGGGTAGGAGGCAACTGAACAACATCTTCTTCATTTATTTTTCATCTAGCTGTAGCACAATAGGAGAAGGTGTTAGCTCTCTAAAAATAACATTTTTTCTATAAAACACCTTACCAATCATAGGATCCCAAAGCTTTTATCCTTTCATACCAACACTGTAGCCGATGAAGATACATTTTACAGCCTTGTTTTCCAACTTAGATCTTCTCTCCTTAGGCACATGTGCATAAGCTTCACAACCAAAAACATGAAGATGTCTAACTGAAGACTTCTTACCAGACCACACCTCCATGGGTGTCTTACCAACAAGAGCTAATGCAGGAGATCTATTAACCAGATAGAAAGCACTGGCCATAGCTTCAGCCCAAAACCTTTGTTTGAGGCCAGCTCCACTAAGCATACTCCTAGCCTTCTCCATCAATGTCTTATTCATTCTTTCTGCAACTCCATTTTGTTATGGGGTATAAGGAGTTGTCTTATGCCTCTCGATCCCTTGTTCTTTACAGAACTGTTCAAACTCTGCCAAACAAAAGTCACCACCATTGTCAGTTCTGACACACTTAATTCTTTTACCAGTCTAATTCTCTATGAGAGATTTAAATTCCTTGAACTGACTGAAAACATGTGTCTTTCTTTTAAGGAAATAAATCCATGTCCTTCTACTGTAATCATGTATAAAAGATACAAAATATACAGATTTGGAGAGTGAAGGAACTTTTATAGGACCAAACACATCCGAATGGATAAGATCCAAAATACTAGAAGAATTGTGAGAACTGGAGTAAAAATGAACACGATTTTTCTTACCATAAAAACAGTGTTCGCAGAAGTCAAAATCGAGATTAAAATCATTTATCCCCTCAATGAGGTTTTTATTTTTTAGGGTTCTGAGACCCTTCTCACCAATGTGGCCAAATCTCATATGCCACAACATTGTCTTTTTTGTAGGAAGTTTTCCTTCCAAAGTGTTAGCACCCTTAGGAACACTTCTGCACTACCATCGAAACCCATTACCACAGACTTCTTCATTGCTAGTTCAGATGGTGGAGATGAAGTGACTGCTACTCTCTTCCTTGAGACAGAATAACTATTGCACTATGAAGTGCAAGGATCCAACTGAAATAGGGTACCTCTCCTAGTACCTTTCACGAGCACCATAGATCCTCTAATCATCTTGCATCCTTCTTTCAAAAAAACAACTTGAACACCTACATCATTCAACATACTTACAAATAACAGGTTTCGTGCCAAACTCAGGATGTGCATTTCCCCATTGATCCCCTTTACTCATCCATCAGGGAATCTGATAGTGACTCTTCCTCGTCCAACCATCTCTAGGTGAGAATCATCACCCAGGTACACCTTTCCACCATTGAACTCCTTGTACTTTGAGAACCAACTTCAATGAGAGGTCATGTGAAAAGAAGAACCCAAGTCAATCAGCCACACATCATCAAATGCATGAGTGGCCAAGGCTGTGACAAAAGCATCACCATCTTCTTGAGATTTTTTAGAATCTGAATCTAGGCTTTTCTTCTTCTTCTTCTTTGGCTCTTTAAATTCCTTATGGAAGTGCCCAGTCTTACCAAAGTTCCAACATGTTACCTTAGAATTTCAAGGAGTTTTAGATTTCCCATGGGATTTGGATCTACCATTTTCAAACTTATTGTCATTTTCCTTTCCTCTGTCTTTGGAAATACCGCGAATAGCAAGGGATTCCTTGGTTGAATCGAAAGTATTTCTTTGCATCTCTTCAGATAACAGCGAAGACACCACATCATCCATTTGGAAAGTGACAATAGTACTCCCAAGGGCCATCACAAGATGGTCCAATGAATCTGGCAAGGAACATAACAGGGTCATACATCAATCCTCCTCCTCCTCCAACTTGACACCAGTTGATGTCAACTATGAAATCAACATGTTAAACACGTTCAAGTGATCTGCAACAAATCCTCCTTCCTCCATTCTCAGAGAATACAACTTCTTTGTCAGGAACAATCTATTCACCAAGGACTTGGCCTGATACACAAAGTACCCAAGTCGTGTCCACAATTTGTTTGTGGTCTTCTGATCGAGAACATTCAAGAGAACAAAATCTATTAGACAGAGTCTAATGAGACCCTTAGCTTTCCAATCCTTGAGATGCCAATCTGCTTGAGGCATGTTTACTGGTTTGATGTCATTATCAACCACCTCCCATACATTACGGTCTACGAGCATGTCTTCCATCTTGAGTTTCCACAACTCAAAGTTTATGCCATTGAACTTTTCCACCTCCATTCTACTATATGAAGAACCTGCCATCTCTTCTTTTAATAAGGTTATGAATACTCTACAAAAATACTCCCACTAAACTGGAGATTAGCTCAAAAAACTCATACCCTAACAAATAGAACCAAAACTGGCCAGGCTCTGATACCAACTGAAAGGAAACTAAGTGTGTGGAAAATAGTTCCCTACGCTAAAATCCCAAGAAGAGGATCGTGAAAATTTAGATTTAACTCTTAGAAATTATAGAATGATAATACAATAACATTCATACATAGAAAAATGAGAATGACACAATGATTTACCCTCGGGAAAACCTTTCGGTAAAAAACCCCAGCACTCCAAAACCTGCACATTGTATTAATCAGAACTATTACTGTTTATAATACACTTGCAATGCAAGTTCTTTTAGAAGATAATCGACACTTGAAGACAAATTCGGCAGCATAAAAATGTTCCAACAATACACTAACTTCTCACACAGATTCGCAACCCTAAAAAAATGCTTATATCATGTGCTTCCCTTTTAAGGGAAACTTCCAAAGACAGCGGTATTAGGGTTTTACCATTCTCCAAGAAAATAGTGTACAGTACTCAATACAATCAGTTGCCACATGTCTTGCATGTCTTCACCCATCATTGAATCTTCCACAATTAGCTCTTACAAATATTAATGACCGTCATAGGAATCTGTCATAACCATTTCAGTCATGATTATCTTACACATTGTCCAAAGTGCCAATTTTTGGAAAATATCAAATGTAAGGAAATATACGAAGTTGAGACACCTTATTCCTAATAGCTTTGAGATCCCATACTCATACTGTGGCATCTGTAGATATTATTATTTAAATCATAAAATGATTTAAAATTTTATATATATGTATATATATATATATATACATTGCACATTGAACCTCATGAACAAGCTACAAGTCCCTGTGATGCTGGTTTGAACATTGCTACTCCTGAAGACCATTTTCATCCTCAAATTATCCCAACATAGAATTTGGTGCAAATGGATCTCGAATCACTTAATTGGCGATCACTTAAAACCAAACTTTATATCGCTGCGAACTGGTCATGTAACAACAACTAGCCTTAGGGTCTAGCTTCAAAAACTGACAAAGTCAAGTAACTAGAATGTGGCATTTGGAACATGAGTTCCATGGTTAAAATTCTTCCATATTTCAAAGTGACACTTTACAAAACAAAACAAATCACAAGATTTTAATCATCCAAGTTGCCTCTTCAGAATAATTTTGCAAATTACCCTGTCAAAAAATAATGAAATACATTTGGTTTTGACTTTGAAAATAAGTCAAGCAACCTCCTGAAGAACTAATCTTCTAGATATTATAAGTATGTTATATGGAGAGCATGAATCCAGAAAGGTGTTTCATGATGATCAACTGGTCACATTTGGTAGACCCTTGAAGGTAGCCACTTGGAACTTACTGAAAAAGAGCACATGAGGAATAACAATTACTGCAAATGAAAAGAATCTGGAAAAGCATGCATACAAAACCATCAAGACCCGAGACCTTACAAAATTGAAGTAAAATTGGTCTAAAATACAAGGGTACCATTTTATTGATATGGAAAATCACGGTATTCAAGATATAAGATCACGAACAGGGCTTCCGACTAAACTGTGGAACTGATCTGCATTAAACTGTTAGAAACTGTAACGGAATTAGACTAAAAAAATTCCCAAATGGATTCATCATGGCCTAAGAATATTCATGGTAACACATTTCCATTACCAAAATATAGGGGAACATTCAATTTTCCATTTCATTCAATGGGGTGCAAGTTGTGTGACCTCAAAGTAAGCAACTTCATAATTCTGCACTTTCACATTTTGAGAATCAGAATTAGTTGCAAACATAAATACTTTAGAAAACTTATCAGATGAATTCCTAAGAATCTGAAAATGGAAATGGAGCTTTTCTTTCATTCCTAAAACACCTTAGAACAATCCTTATATAATGAAACTTTATTCGGCCAAAGATGCAAGCATGCAAAGTAGGTCATTTTCTATAATCAGATGATGTGTAGAATGCAGATTTAAATGAACATCTCAGAATGACCCTCTTCAAAACATATCAAAAATGACATTTGAAAGTTGTGACCCTTTAAATTTACTCCATGATAGATTTTTCACATGCTCCCCAATCAGTATCTCATACAAATCATCAGGTCACATTTTACTTTCATTCCAAATAGGCTTCTTCAAAGAGTTTTTAGGGGTACTCACCTTGCCTTAAAGAAATTTTAAATTGGTCACTCCAAATTTGTGCCAAATTTGAGAGTACCAACAGAATGGATAACAAACCATTCTAAGAAGCACTGAACTGAGATGCTATGGAGTTGAATATTAAACTCATTAGCATTGATGAAATTAATCTCAGAGCCTTTAGAGGAGCAATCAAAATAGGTAGATGAGATAAGCTGCTAAAAAAAGTGACCTAGGTAAGAGAGAAATAGAAAAAATCATGGGGGATGAAGCTTTCAATCATGATTATGTGTATAGAGTCAACTGTGATATTGTTGGCACCTTTGCAGCTATCCTTCTCACCTTAAAGGTACCCAAAGGTGAGGTAATTTCAGCTTGCTTGGAACTTTTTGATAAAAAAACATTGTAGTGGAATCATGTTAGCCATTAATAGTCTTAACATATATTTGATGATACCTTTTCTGCAGGAGTATATGGAGAGCCCCATGGGTTCTCTGGCTAAAAAGATACACTGAGTCAGAAGACCAATTCTAGTATTCAAAGACAAGAAGGTGTTTTTGGATAGAGTGGGACTCATTAAAAGGAATGCGGAATTCCTCCTAAAATGGCTTAGAGTTAGGCCATGTAAAGATGTCAAGTGGGTTAAGGAGTATTTAGAGGCAGAAGGTTTTGAGGTGGAAGTGGACTTTGGCTCCATGACATTAGATGACATACAACTGTTCCCACCAGCCATTCTGAGGAAATCAACCAAAGGCTTCAAGGTGGTTAAAGGCAAAAGACATTTTGACATTGGCCTGGAAGATTCAGATGAAGATGAAGAGGAACTAGTCTTCCACACTCTGATTAGAAGAAAGTTGTAGAATATAGTGATGAAGCTACTATGACTCTTTAACTTTAAGTTTAGATTAACAATTTCCTAACTTTCGTAGAACTCTAAAGTATCTTTTTGTTTATTTTGATTTTCACAGAACTCTCGACAAAGTTTATTAGAGAAAGTAGATAGGCTTGTTTCTTACATATATTATAAGACAACTTTAATGGGTAGGCCAACATGTTTCTTTCGCAATATTTGACAAACTGGAGAATGCATTATGATTTATAATAGTATTCAATTCCCAGGGAGAATCCTGAGGAATAGGTAAACATACTTGTTCAAGATTTATACAAGATGGAAGATATAAATATATATATAAATACTGGGTTATTTATACTCATATTTATATATATATAGTATTATATGTATATATATGTATATGTATATGTATATATATATACATATATA
>MU226865.1:351890-379335 GCA_018584345.1 Thuja plicata
TATATATATATATATATATGGGTATGGGTACTCCTCTTTATCCATTCATATACTCTAGTTCAACAAGATGGCTAATATTCACAGCTCTTGAATAATGGCAGGATGGATTAGCATTAGAGTACCGCTGATGTGTATTTTATGAAGGCTAAATGAGAAATAGTCTCTACTAAATAGAAGATGGCTTCTCTTAATTTAACTACTAGTAGAATAATCTATGATTGCTTTCTGGGCTATTTAGTAAGTACCTCTATCTTGTATTTATTAACGCTTGATTATTGGAATGATTAGATGACACATCTTTTTTACTATACTATACTTTATGTACATGGACTGTAGGATGCCATCTCATATCTAGATATTAGAATGACATTGTGATTCTAATAAATAAAATGATAATGGTTTATCACTTTTTATTTTAAGTTTACTTGTAATAACTAGGAAATATCTGGTGTGAACCCTCAACGAAGAAATTTGAGGCATTTAAATAGTGGTAAGAAGTTTACTTTCCCTAAATTTAATAGAATTAATATATTAGCATTTTTGGATGAAAATTACTAATAAAGATCTTAGCCAAGAGTGTGAGTTGCTACAGGTGCCGAATCTTCAGGTAAAACATGAAAATGATCTTATTTCTTTCTGGCAGTATGGCCAAAATATTGTGAAAGAGGATGTAATATCCACATTTAGTACAGAATTGGAATGTAATAACACTAGATCCACCATATTTTTTTAACCCTGTTTATGGGTCTTCTATGAATCTAATATTGCAAACATTGGTTTTCAAACTGTAAAGTGGGGGTATGCCCTCTCAATTTTGTATCTTTTTAGGACTTCGCTCCCAGGCAAGACTGGAGGTTTTCTTGACCCCGTTCTTTCCTACAAATGCCTGCACTAAATGGGGGGAACTATCAAATGTATTGTAAATTAAAATTAATAAAATTATCAGCCTATGGACTTTTACCGATAAAAAAAAAACAAAGGAACAAAAGAATAGAGACATACACAAATTATAGACTTATACTCAATCTAATCTCCTTCACTATGTTCATAATTCAATAGTGTAATCACCTAAAATTGGTCTAGCAAACCTATGGCCTCTATTTCTGATTATTTGGTCTTAATGAATTCTAAAATCTAAGACATTATTTCTAGACTCTAATTATGAGAGCACTTAATCAAACTTTCTTACATAGTCCTAATCCTAACTTGTTGAATCAAATAATCAATCACCCAAGCCTAAATCTCAAAATTGCATAAAATATTGGGATAAATCAAAAGGTCCTAAGTCCCCTTTTAAATCAAAAGTCAACCCATTCACACATGGGTGTGCACTCAAAAATCAGAATAAAACAAATAAAAGGGAAATACCAATTTGTCTTATTCTCCACAAAAGTTGACCAATCAAATGCATTACACTTAGCTCACACGGATTAAGGGAAGTTGCATCTCAACCATTGATCATTTCCTTTTGCCTCTTAATCTCAACTACTCATTTCTTGGAATCTATTATAATTTAGGGATAGCTCCCTTACTCATGGTAAGTAGAAGAAGATTTGGAGTAGAGTTATAATGTTATTTTTATTCTAGATCTTATTTGTGCACTCATAGTTCTTACTTGCATAGGAGTTTACTTGCATTATTGCATTATTGGCTTCATTTATTAGTTTAATGGAATTCTAGTTTCCTTCCATAGCTTAATGTAGATGCATTGTTCTTCTCATTTGGTAGCTTAATCTTGCATCTTAGTTCCATTTCTTATAGTTGTTATCCATTTAGTTTGTTAGTTCATGCATTTCCATTTTCAAACTTTTCAAAAGAAAAGTATGAAGTCGATGCATGTTTCTCCATCTTGCATTGAATCTTCCATTTTGGAGTAGTCAAGTCACTGATTTTCCATGTCCAATATGATGGGAAACTCATGAGAATCATACTCGCTTCAAATAGGAAGCTATAAGTAAGTTTTAAGGGTTTTTATGCTATGTCTGATCTTCATTTTGATACTAACCCCTTTTGATATAATGATTTATTGAAGTGTTTGGTTGTAGATTATGATCACACACTTGACCACACACACATTTGGTGCCCATCGTGGGGCATAAAATTGATTTTTTCCCCATTATTTTCATTTTTCCTACATTTGACGAAACTACGCTTACTGTTGTAAGAAGTCTATGAAAACTCGTACGACAATTTATGAGTCTGTAGTTTGTCATTTGGGAATAGTAGATTTTTTGCAAGAGTTTGTTTTCTACTTAGGACATTACATTTGTCGTATCAATGTTGTTCACTGCATGTTTTGTCATTTGGGAATATATATATTGTCATATGAGTTTTGGCTCCAGTTTGTTCTTTGTTTTTTGTCCTCTCGGAAATAATGAGCATTTTAAGGGTCATCATGAGCTAATCTTGATTTCCAGACTTGTGGCATGTTTTGTATGATCCTTTTTCTCTCTATTTTTGCAACTTAACTAGTTTTTACAGGATTTTTTGAGTAAGATTCTCTTATCAAAGCCTCACTAGCACACTTTTTTTCTTGCAAAATTACTAGTAGTTTGCATTTTTAGGACGCTTTGAGAGAAGAAAGTTGAAAACTACTAATGCTAGTGTTTGCAGGTTGCCTTGACTTCACAAAACAAACAAATTGCATGTTTTCTTAGATGATTTCTTAGGCACATAGCTTAACTAGGGTGTTGTTTGTTTGTGCAAAGTTAGACATTAGGGGATTATGCTCTTCCCTCTTTGAGAAAATCAAAAACCCAAACATGTTTGATTGAGTTTGAGAAAGTAACACTTTTCATTTTGTAAATGAACATATGCTTGATGTGTTTGGGAGACACTGTGAAGTAGGAGAGTATGCTCTTTTATTTTTGGAAAATCAGAAATCTCTACTTTCACTAGCTATCAATTTAATTTTCTTGCATTTACCTTTAGAGGGCCTGCCAAGAGAGCAATCTTTTGGGAATGACCCAAGTGGGGAACAAACAAACCCGGATACTCCCCCCCACTATAATCAAATTCTTAATTCAATCCAAAGAGAGGGAAGACATGGATATTTTCTATGTCTAATTCTTCTTCATGTGTAGGGCCTTATTGCCTTAATCTTGCTAAGAAAGACTACATTTGATTGGGTTCTTGTAGGGCCATTTTGGTATTAATCTTGTTTACAAGACTGCAACGGGAATACATTCAAATTTTGTAGGGCTAAGAGGTCTCAATCTTGCTTGCAAGACTATGCATTTTGGGTTCTTTTAGGGCTATACACCTTAATTTTGCTTGTGAAACTATAAGGGATAGTCATGAACATATGTCCTTACTAGATACCTTTAAATAGAGGATACCTGATTCACCTCTGAAAGCATCATAATATTTGTACAAGGTTCGATCCAAGTTCATTTACCTGGATCACCTAAAGATTTTACACTTACCTTATGTATTCCCATGGATGTTTTAAAGCTTGAATGTGGCATGCAGGAGCTTATGTGATTGGATCATTGAGTCTCTTTTCAAAACCCACAATGTGCATTGTTTTGGAAAAATCCAATATCACTTTGTATGAGGTGAAGGAATATCAAGAATAGGAAAAGATTTTGATGCTAAGACAATTTGACTTTAGGGGTAGAAAGTACTTGATTATCTCCTATTTGTGGTTGATGTTCTTGAGACACTTGACATTTAAACCTTTGCAACAACAACACTTTTGAAAAACATAACACATCGTCCAAACTTGACATTTGATACAAAAGAAAATAAGTGGAAAAATGTCATGGGTATCCTTTTATGGTCCTTTCGAAAAAAATGTTGGTTCTTAACTAAACAAACTTGGCTCACCCAACAACACTTGTCTTAGTCTCCTGATCACCGCTTGTCCTACGCTTTTTCATCAATAATCTATTGCATATCAACTTGGTCACAAGTGTTTTCCAGCGGGTATTCATACCTCATAGCACAATACCTTGTACCTTGTTTAGCAAACTTTATTATCCTTTTCTTTCAAGCTAATGGATAAGAAATCATTCTAACATATTTTACATTGACCTCATCAACCTACTTACTCTAGAATTATAACTATGATTGTCTTTCATGGTCCAAATGAGAAGTCAAAAAGGTGATCTTGATTCCAAGGGAAAAGCTATCAGTGAATTTTCTCAAGGGCCACCTTCTTGTCATAAATCCAAAATAGATTTTGAAATCTCGCAAAAAGACACTATGGTTCCACAATAGACAGTACCCTTGTTTGACTCATCAACCTTGGTTACATAGAACGCATCAACCATGTTAGCTTATGATTGGGGTCCCAACATGACCACTAGAGTCAACATATCAATGCCTCTTTCTCCATAGAGGAGAGCACTTTCAAAGAGATTAGGAAGTGCCAAGAAGACAAACACTTTCAGAAGATGATGCACACTATTATGCAATTGGAAAAAGACAAGTATTTCATGCATCTTGTGTCAACATGTGTTAAAATTCCACCTAACTTTGACATTGAGGGACTCATACAACAAGAGGAAGAGTCCCCATTACTATTCTCAACGAACAAGTACAAGACATGAGATGCAAATTAAGGGAACTAATTAAAGAAAAGGAACAACCTCCTAACAAATATTCATTGGAGTTTATATGTCTTTTCCCATTCGCTAAAAACTTGCACATGTCACAGTTTCCCCCAAAGGTTGAAATTCCTAAATATGATAGATACAATAGGGAAGGTGACCCTCAAGATCACGTCAGAGAATTGTGTTCCCTTAGTATAAAATTTATGCATGAAAGAACATACCTAATGTGACTATTCTCGTGAAGCCTCAGTGGCCAAGTTTTGGAGTGGTTTACAAATCTCACACCTAGTATTTAGACATTCAATGAGCTTGTACAAAGGTTCATCCAAAACTATTCATACAACATCTTGTACACATTTATAATTCTAAATCTATGCAACACTAAGAAACACGTTGGTGAACCATTTGTTATATTTCTCCAAAGATGGAGAAAGATATTTGCAAGATATCCTAGGAATATCCCTGAACTAGAAAAGATTGACATCTTCATCAACAACCTAGTTCCTGAGATGAATTATGTAGCACAAATGTAAAAAAACACCTCTTTTAGTTACTTAGTTTACAATGCCACAAGGATCAAAGATGTTCTTGTATGGAAAGGAGAGCTCACCTTGAACAAAGCCGCTAAATCTTCTAACAATGGAAATAACAAGGATACGCGTAAATACTAGAATAAGAATCGTAATGTGGTTAATGATGGTTTAGTTGAATCACCTAAGTATAAGCCTGAGGAACTAGTATTCAACCTCACTAATAGCATACAAGCTGCAAAGCATAATTTAGTTACTCCTAAAGCTCCTAAGAACACTAAGGACTCTCAGAAGAATAACACACCTTGGTTGCCGCAACCCAAGAGAAAGTTTACTCCTCTTGGAGAGCCTTTAGAAGATGCATTAAAGACATTGGTTTATAATAGGATCATCACAATCCCTAACTCAAAACCTTGGGACCTTGAAGTAAAACCTAAGTGGTGGAATGGCAATCACTAGTGTGAGTTCCATAAGAATAAAGGACACTTGACGAATGATTGTATGAAGCTGAAACATGTGATACAAGATCTTATCAACAATAATAATATTATGGTTAGTACTCATAGGTCAAATGATGACCATAAATCCTTCAAGCAACCTTTTCCATCTTATGAGAAAAGAGAATCCTTGAAATCCCCGGGAACCATGGTGAATCATAACTATACCAACATTGACAATTTGATACACATGCTTGAACCCTCTGACCAGTCAATTAATCTCATCATTGTTAAGGACAAAGAAACCAATTCTGCCAATGTGGTCACTTGTGGTCAATCCATGGTCACTCTTAGAGGGGTGGCGTCTACACCTAATCAAACCATTGTGCCAACAAGAAAACCCTCATCATCAAAACAAGCTACTATATCACTTCCAACTATGAACTACAATTTGGTTGATCAGTTACAATGGAATCCCACTCAGATCTCTATTCTAGAGATACTAAAGTTTTCACCATCACATAAGGAGATCCTTGAGACTGTACTATTAGAAACTAATGTTCCTAAAGAACTTGATGTCCGTCGGTTCTAGACCATGGTGAATCACTTGACTTCCCCTCACTATCTGTCCTTCTCAAAGGAAGATGATAAGGCACTTAGTCACCCACATAATCAACCTTTGCACATAGAAGTCCTAATTCATAAGCATCAATTCAAAAACATTTTGATAGATGGAAGCGCTGGTTTGAGCATCTGTACTCTCAAGCTAGTGGAAACTTTGGGTTTCTCTGAACATTCTATTGATTCCTAGAGGAAAATTACCATAAAAGAATATGATGAAGAAGAAAGGTCATCAAAAGGACTAGTAGTGCTACCCATCAGAGTAGGACTAGTCAAACAAAATGTCCTTTGACAAGTATTAGACTTACCATTGGCATACAACATATTTCTAGAAAGACCCTGGATGCATGACATGAAAAATATTCCCTCTATGTATCACCAATGTGTGAAATGCCCTCACAACAGGGTGGATATTTCTATCTTAGTTGATAGCACATACTCTTTTAATGCACTAAAATAGGCAGAGAGCATGGTCCTTCATAATAAAGAAGCATCCCAGCGATCAACGTTTGAAGACTCTCACATGGAACTCATGAATAATTTTGAGGAAAAATTGCAAATTAAGAATACAAGCATGGGGGAATACTATTTGTCCATGACTAACATCCCCATGTCTCCTAGGTCCTACGGGATGCTATTATCATCCTTCAAACCATCAAGCAGTCAGAAACTAGAGATACATGAAGGGATTGGCATGGTTAGGGCTCGTCTCCCTCTTTCTAGAGAAAATGAGGAAAAATTTGTCTTGGCATGGCTTTACAAGGGAGAAGACCAAGATATTAAGCATGTTTAAATTTTCCCTAAGAAATATGGTAAAGGTTACCAACTTGCCAAGAAAATGGGATACAAAGGAAAAGGACCCTTGGGAAAGGATAAAGGATTACTAGAGCTTATACATATGGAGTTTTGAAATCCCATGGAAAAAATAGGAGTGGGATATCATGAAAAAAGGTTTCATCCTTCATCTGACAACATCCCTGCTAGTACTTGCATGGATATATCTAAAAACAAGAGTGATGAAGAAATAGAACTCACTCCACTATCTTTTGAAAGATTGCTTAATATTCAAGACCCTGAATATCAAGGAGAACCATACATCCCAAAGTCATTCAACAATGAATCTAGAGATCACTTCAAACCAAATGAGGTCTCATCTCCTCTTTTACAAACAGATGCCCAAATTACTGAGGCAGAAATAGCCAATCTCTCTCAACAAGTTGACTCACCTATGAGAAAGATTGACCCAAAGTGAGAGACTGATCTTGAGGTCAGACATCTGAACCGGAGGAAATGTGTTCATGTCTCTCACATTCTTGACCTCCCCCACTACTTAAATTATCATGTGCATGCTATTGAGGAGGCTTTAGCTCCAATACAAAACAATGAAACTAAGCATGAGGAAAATATCAATGAGTCCAATGACAATATTTCTTCTTCAACAATGCTCTCTCAATACTTGGAAACACTCAACCATAGTCACATTCAATATGAATATGGGATAAATGAAGGACATGCTTTAGAGGAATGACATCCTAATTCGGGGAAAATAGTAGCTCCTACTCATGTGTTAGAGTTACCTTGCTCTGTGTAAACTGACTCTAATGAGTATGAGTGAGATTCATTCTCTGATGCTACAATTGACATTGAAGTTGATGTCATTCATAAATATGCTCCTTAGTGGGAACCATGAGAAAGTTCTAATAACACTCAAGCATCCAGAGAAGAATCCAACTCAGAAACCGAAGAGGGAGATATGCCTCCTCTTCCTCCCAACATAAACTAGAACTTTGGGAATAATAATTGGGCTACTCTTCCACAGGCAGTTTAGAATCAAGAATCAGAGGAGGAAGATGGAATAACTTTTAGTCTTGCAGATCTTGGCATGAACCCTAATACATGTATCCCATCTTCAAAAATTCAAGTTGTGCTAATGAGTTTTCCTATGCCTTCTCAAGAAGCAAGTGAGAATGCTAATGCAAGGTCAGTTGGGATAGAGTCACATAATACCAACAACGGTTCTCGTAGTCATGTTAGGACAAATTGTAGTCTAGGAAATCCTTCGAAGAGTATTTTAACATACCTTCTCTTAGCGGTAAAAAACCTTGATCTTGATAACTCGACACTATCGTTGGAACCTGATAAATATTTTCCCCTTGTTCATCCCGAGTTGATTGAATGGAACCCAAATGAACCTTTGAATTTCATCTCCACACCCAAGGACTACGCCATGTCTTGTTACTTGAACATCATCGAGCCCTTCACCTCTTCCACTAGTGCAACAAGCATAAACATGATAGAGGGGGACATCAAGTTTCTCAGCCTAAAGAGAAAAGAAATAGAAAAAAAGGTTTGATGCTGAAAACCACTTTGTGGCAGTATCATAACCAAAAATAATAAAAAAAAGGTGTATCTAATGGTTAAAATCTCTCTGCGGTACTGAAGGATAGGAAACTTGATCTCCATGCTAATCACTTTCAGGAACGATCCTTAGTACTGATAGAACTAACACAACTGGTTAATTTGGGAACAATGGAGGCACCTCAACTAATCTACCTAGAACACTCTCTATCCAAACATGAAAAGAAATAATTTGTCCAATTCTTCATTAAAAATAAAATCAACTTTGGTTGGTCCTATTCAGACATGCCAGGACTATACACATATTTGATTATGTACCACTTGTCAATTACTCCATGAATTAAGTTGGTCAAGCAAAATATTTGCAAAATGCATCCCCATGTGGTGCCATTAGTCAAGGAAAAATTATAAAACCTACTAAAGGTTGAATTCATCCACACCATAGCATACACTGATTGGATTTATAACATTGTCCCTATGACTAAACATGATAAGTCCATTTGAGTTTGCACAGAATTCAAATATTTAAACAAGGCTTTCCCTAACGATGAATTTCCATTACCTAATATTGACATGATTGTGGACCTCATGGCCAGTTATGAGATGTACTCTCTAATGGATGGATTTTCCAGTTACAATCAGATCAGAATAACTCCTGAGGATCAAGAGAAGACTGCTTTCACATGCGCTTGGGGCACTTTTTTTTGGAATGTCATGCCTTTCAGCCTCAAAAATGCTGGAGTAACATACCAATGAGCTATGAATACCATATTTCATGATATGATGTACAAAAACATTGAAGACTATCTAGTTGACACCCTAGAACAATCAGCAAGAAGAGTTACTCATCTAGCAAATTTAGAAAGGATTTTAGACCAAATGGAACAATTCAAGCTTAGACTGAATCCTAAAAAGTGTGTTTTTGGTGTAACTTCTGGGAAACTTATAGGGTACATTATTTCATAAAAATGAATTAAGGTTGATCCTAAAAAGGTAGTGACAATAATGGACATGCAACCTCCTCACAATATTAGTCAATTTAGGACTTTGCAAGGTCGACTTCAATCTATTAGAAGGTTTATCTCCCAACTTGCAGATAAGGAACAACCTTTGACAAGAACACTACACAAAGGAGTTACATTCAAATGGGTTGAAGGGCGTGAGAAACATTTCCAACAAATCAAGGAATATATAGCTAATCCACCCATACTGATGGCACCAATACTAGGAAAGCATCTCCTCCTTTACATTTAAGCTACCGACACATCACTAGGAGCTTTTCTAGCACAACAAGATGGAACGGGAAAAGAAAGAGCCATATATTACATAAGAAATTCCATGGTGTCATATGAGTATAATTATAATATTATTGAAAAGGATTTCCTTGCTGTGGTTTTTTCTTCTCAAAAGATCTGACGCTATATGCTGGCACATTCTATCAAGCTGATTGCTAAAATTAATCCTCTGAAGTATCTCTTGAACAAAGAAACTCTCACCGGACATCTAGAAAAATGGTTTATGATTCTTAATGAATTTGATATAGAATATGTAGACAAAAAGGCCATCAAAGGACAAGTCATTGCCAACTACTTGGCAGACGCTACTCTCACAGATGACCAACCCCTGCTTGTAAATTTTTTTGATGAAACTATCTTGCACCTCGCAAAGCACACATGGATGATGTTCTTCGATGGGTCCTTCACTCAACAAGGGTCTGGTGCTAGAGTACTCTTTATTTCACCTCAAGGTTACAAAATTCCTAAAGAATACAAAATGATGTTCCCTTGCACTAATAACATTTCTTAATATGAAGCCTTGGAAAATGGAATAAAGATGACCATTGAATGGAAAATCATAGAATTACATATTTATGGTGACTCCAAGCTAGTCATTAATCAAATCAATTACCAATATCAGACAAAGGATGAGAAGCTTGTACCATATAAAAGGATGATCGATGATCTCAAGAAATAATTCATGTTCATCACCTTCCAACAAGTACCTAGAGCAACAAACAGAGCTATCGATGCTATGGTTACTTTAGCTTTGATGCTACAGCTAGAGGAGAATTAGATGCACTATGAATTCTTCATGGAATAAATCCCTTTCCCTACATATGAATCGACCGAATCCTAGATTATCTACTCAATTGTGGGCATCAAACCTTCCTGCTACAGTCAAATCTATTCCTACCTCAATGATCAAATTACCCCCCCTAACCTATCTAAAAATGAAAAAAGAAACCTCATAAGGAACACATCACGTTACTTGATCATGGATAACGACCTATATAGAAGAGGTCTTAACACTACTCTCCTTAGGTTTCTAGAACATGATGAATCCAAGCGTGTACTTAGGGAAGTCCACGAAGGTATTTGCGGGTCACACTTGAAAGGCCTTTCGTTAGCTAAGAAAATCTTGTGAATAAGATACTATTGGACCTCCTTAGAAAAAGATTCTATTCATCTTGCTAAAGCTTGCAAAAAGTGTTAGACCCATGGTAACCTCATTCATGCTCCTATGTGAGAATTGTTACCTTTTATCACTTACTGGCCATTCCAACAATATGCCTTTGACCTCATCAAGAAAATATATCCCTCTTCCTCTAGCGGATACAAATTTATTATCACTGTAACTGAGTACTTTACAAAATGGGTTGATGTAGTTCCTCTCATTAAAGCAACTGGGAAACAAGTATCCATGTTCATTTTAAATTATATCATCTACAAATATGGGATACCCTCCTCTATCATCATATAAAATGGAGGATAGTTTAAAAACAAGGATATGGATGAGCTATGTGATAAATTAAAAATTACTCAACAATGTTCCTCTATCTACTATCCCCAAGGAAGTGGACAAGCTGAAGCTTTCAATAAAAACATATTGAAGATCTTGCATATAACAATAAACAAGACAGGTTAGGACTGGCATCTTCAACTCAATCCAACCTTGTTTGCCTATCGAACTAGTATTTGTATGCCTACAAGGGAAACACCATTTTCCTTTTTATATGGCACAGAGGTTGTATTTCCCATTGAGGTAGAAATATCATCGCTTGGAGTTAACTTACACGGACTTATTATTGATGAAGACTATCAAATTTCTAGAATCCAGGAGCTTGAACTACTTGATGAACATAGAAGAGTTTCATTTGACCATCTAAGGGTATATTAAAAGAGAATGTCTTGAGGCTACAAAAAGAAGGTACGACACATAGAATTTTAGGTTGGTGACCTTGTACATAAAGAGAATCCAAAAAATTAGCAACATCGTGAACAAAAAGGGAAGTTTGAAGCCAACTGGTTGGGTCCCTTTGTGAGCACCACAACATTTGGCTCTGGAGCCTATCAGCTATCAACTCTAGAGGGGGAAACTTTCACTGACCCCATTGATGCTCTTCACCTAAAGAAGTTCTACACTTGAGGCATTATTGTTGGCCAACAACATGTACATACATAAAATGATCTTGAAAAAATACAAAAATTGACAAAAAGCAGAAAAAGTATAAAACATTTGGAAAAAGTGCTAAAAAAATGATCATCCTAGTGAAAACCTGGAAACAAGCGCCTTGATGAATCAATAAAAAAATCAAAAAAATCAAAAAATCAAAAATGCAAAAAAAATTGAAAAATAAAGAAAAGTTCCTTGGTGAAAACCTGGAAACAGACACCTTGGTAGAAAAAATAGAAATTATACCAATTGGTGAAAACCTTGCAACATGCACCACTTGTAATCAGTGCTCCCTCTATCAATGCATTTCTTGACTATGTTGACCTTGTGCCAATAGTAAATTTGACCTCTTACGTTTGGATCTGATCATCCTCTTGAGTCCTAGGGTCTGCATCCTAGTTTTTGCATATGCATACCTTGTCAATTTTCCTACCCCTAATTTTCTATCATGTTCTTCTAGCCACCTAGATAATTTTACACTAACATAATGGTGTTTCTCAACACCTTAATCAAACAGTGTTTCTCAACACTACCTTTTTGACAAACCTGTATTTTTTTAGCACACATCAGACAAAACTTACAAACTTTGCACAATAATGACAAATCAACATGGCGGTGTTCCTCAACACCAACATCAACAACTTACATAGACTGAATGTTTGATGATATTTTTCTTAAATGTTGTCTTTTATCAATGATTTCATAATATTTTCTTTGATTTTTGCTTGTTGGTATGGTCCCAATGATCCTTTCATCAAGTAAATAGGGTGTATGTGTTAAGAGCTTCCATATTCAGGTGGATAAGACTCACATCCCTCGATCCTACTTATTTTCACGCTAAGGTGAGGTTGGGATTATCTCATTGTCTATTATTTTTCTTGTTTACGCAAAGACACACTCATGGTTATCTTGGCTCTGAATGCCTTGGTACTGGTGTATGTTTGAAAAATAAACTGTAGACAATGTTAAGGTCATCCTGGTTCCTACACCTAGATGCATATATTATCTCCCATATTCTATCCAATGAAAGACATATTCATACCCTTATGGTCACTGTAGCACCAGTAAAGGTTGTATCGGCTTCAATGTCCCAAAACACCCAATGATGAAACTAAGGACTACCAGAATCAATGACTTGACTACTCAGTGTCATAGGCTACATTTGCATTCATAGGCTTGCATAATATAATTATAAAAAACACTCCACAAAACAACCCAAACACAGAGCTATTCATTTAACCAGTTGCCTCCTCAAATCTATTGGTGAAGCAATCAAATTTACTTCATCTCTTTAAGGTTACCTACCTGGGCACAAACGATCAATATCAACAGAACAACACTGCCAGTACTCCCTTGTAAGTAATCTCATGAATCTCATGATACATGTGCACGAGAAGGTACTAACCCCAACCCAATCACTCTAGCCAAATTGACAATATCTCTAGTACCATGCCCCAAACACAACGGAATCCCTGCTAGCTCCTATCTACCATCAAGAAGCAACTTGAGAACCCAACAATAACACACTCTAGTGCGAACTGTGTACCATACTAGCTCATAAGTTCATCCCAAGATTTGACCTTGTCCAAGATTGTGTGCTCATGGAACACGAAGATCAATGCCTATGTACCTAATTGATATGAAACATCATATTCTATCCTCTCTCCTACAAAAAAAATCTAAAGAATATTATGTATATCCTCGGGAGTGATATTCATCTCCCTAGTCGGTAAATGGACATATTATCCTCACTATAGAATCTCTCTACCAAATCTATCAAAAGACCATGGTTAACCCGAATGTCAGGCTTCTGGGATAACCATCCAAAACCATAGTCCCTCATGTGACCCCTCTGATCATCAGACAAATCTCTCACTAGGCGCATGCTAGGAGGATAAGTGGAGAAAAAACTGTATATCTGGTAAATCCTCCTACAAGAAAAAAAATAGTGAAAAGCATCTATAACGATGTCAAAATCAGCTACACTCGGCAAGAAATGATCAAACAAGCTCTCAGATAGGCTAAAAAAGTGGTGTAGGAGCACCCTAAATGAGCCAAGTGTTCCTAATGAACCTAGGGGTTCTCTCAAGGTCCTAAGAGGCCTTTAGTAATGATACGACATTGGGTTAATCACTCCATCACCTTGTAAGGCCATAGTTCCAAGATTGGAACATTACGAGCCCTTGGTTAACTATGAGTCATTAATGATCCAAAACCATAGGAATATTTTATTTTTGAGTTTTTAATGTTTGGATCCACTAGGGATCACAAAAATAACATCATGACCAAGTTTGGTCACTAGATTTGCAAAATTGCAAAAAATGTAAAAGTTGCTCAAAAGTTGTCAAGCAACTTTTGAGCAAACTTAACAACTTTTTGAAAACCAACTCCCAAATGGTCAAGTTAGTTCAAAATTTTCATGTAACCATTTTGAGTGCCTAAGATAGCCCTTTCAGGCGAGTGGTAGGCTGATCATGTAACTTGGCATTTGAAAATTAATAAAAATAACCATTTTTCTTGCATTTTTGAGAAATAGTCATTGTGTATAGTCGGGTACGGATAGAAGGATGTCAAAGTCTGAAACCAAGGGCTAGTGTTGTGAATCCTCCTTCATTTTCTTTTGGTTTCTTGTGTTGATCATTCTTTGTTTGAAATTTATTGAATTTACAAACCCACTGCCTAGATTGTAGGCCCAAATTCAGGGTTTCTAAGAGAATTAAGTGTAATTCCACTTTGCACCATGAGAATTCAATGAACCTTGGTGGGAAGATTTTTCATATGATTCTCTTTAAGATTCTTCAAGATAGGTTCTTTAAAGTATAGGGAGATGGAGTTGAAGTGATGCCCTACGTGTATATCCTTATGTATGCACCCATCCAAAATTAGGACAACAGTCATAACTCTCACTTAGGATTTGATCAGAGGCTTTAAATAAGAGGAAGAGACCCTTGTATACATCCTCACATGATCCAACCATTGGTTTTATATTTTTATGCATCCTAAAGGTACCTCTAGTGTAAATGGGGGCCTAATTAGCCTAATTGCAGAAGCAATTTTGTGTATTTTCCTGTCTCTTTCTCTTTTCCATGTTCCAGGGCTTAAGTCAAAGGTCTTAGGCCATAAAGGGTCCCTAAATCCCTAATATGTTATGGGGGTTATGTGTAAGAATATAAATTAAGGTAAAGTTTCCTTCTGAAAAAAGCTACAAGCATAGTCTTAGGTTTGTGAAGCAACCATGTCATATGGATTGCATTTGAGTGAAAGAACCATTGGAACTAAATTTTAGGGACCTAAATAGACCCCACCTATGAGAATAGGTCACCCCTAGTCCCTTAAGTCATTTTGGGGTATTGTTAATAATTTGAGTCAAGTACTCCTGAAGCAACTCTTGGTAGTTGGTGTAGTAGGATTGGTAAAACCTAGTGATTAGGTTTCCCCTTTGGGTGTTGAGGTTGTGATAACCTAACCAAGTCCTTTTCCCACACTTGTGATAAGTGTGAAGCACTTTGGCTCTGAATCAAGTAATTTTTGGGTACATTGCCCTATTTGGGTCACTTAGAGGCTTCAGTTTCCCACTTTGCATCAAGTGGTATCAGAGCTATGTTTTCTCCCAAGGACAAAGATATTCCTTTCAAGGGTTACAAATATTGAACTAGCAAATATGGTGAGAGAACAGAGGGTAGAAAATGCAGCCTTGACAAGAAGACTTCAAGAGTTGGAGAACAAGGTAGAGAGGGGTAAAGGAGATACTTCTGGTGGTGAAGAGGGAACTGAGTCAGAGGATGACAACCTTGATCAGGGTGAACATTCTTACAGACCAAAGACCCTTCATAGATGCCTTAAAATATATGGGGAGAAGAACCATGGATGAGAAGTTGGATTTTCCAAATTTTAATGGAAAGATGAATGCAGATTTGGCCTTGGATTGGATAAAGGCGCTAACAAGCTTCTTTGAGTGTGAGGACATCCCTGAGAAGTAGAGAGTGAAGATGGAAAGATCCAAGTTGAAGGGAGCAGCCCTAACTTGGTGGAACTTTATCCAAACAGAGAGGGTGAAGAATGGGAAGAGTATGATCTCTTCATGGAACAAAATGATTACATTGATCAAGGAGACCTATATTCCTGAAGACTATGGGGTTCAACTCCATAGGAGGAAGCAAAGTCTAAAACAAAAGGATATAGATGTAGGCCTATACACCGAGGATTTATTGAAATTATGTATGAAGACAAATGTGGCAGAAGATGAAGAAGAAAAGTTAGCAAGATATATGAATGCTATCAAAGTATCCATTCAAGAGGAACTTAGCCTACACTACCCTACCAAAGTGAACAAGTGCTATCAAATGACACTCAAGGTAGAGGAAAAATGGAAGAGAAAACAAGAGTTTGGAAAAGGGAAGAGTAATGACAGTGGGAAGAACTTTAGAGGGAGAGGAACCTCTTGGAATAGAGGGAAATACAGTGGTAATAGCAGCAGGACCCCTAACCATGGAGAGAAAGAAAATAGTGATACAAAATTTAGAGGTAACTATAGAGGAAGAAGACCCTTCAATAGGGGAAGGAGAAACACTGGAAGAGGAAATGGACCATTGAGGTGTTACTACTGCAATCAATTGGGACACTGTGCAGGAAGATGCCCTGAAAAGAGAAATAACAATAACAAAGGTGAAAGAAGAGCTCAACTCATTCAAGAGGACAAGAAAGAAGACAATGCTAATTCAAGGGACTTAGAACAAGAGGAAAGAGAATGTTTGATGATGATTCAAGTCTTCCTTCAAGTTCCACAAATCCAAGAACCTCCTCAAAGAAAGAATCTCTTTCAGACAAAGATCAAATGCAATGGGAAGGTATGTAGTTTACTTATATATTTTGGCTCAACTAAAAATCTAGTATCTTGTGAAATGGTATAGAAGTTAAAATTCCTTGAGAAACCTCATCCTTTTTCTTACAATGTCTCTTGGCTAACAAAGGGTCAACAAACCTTAGTGACTAAACAAGCATGGATAGAATTTTCAATAGCAGACTTTAAAGACAAAGTTCTTTCTGATGTTCTAGAGATGGATTCCTCCCACATTCTTCTAGGCATGCCTTGGAAGTATGATGTAGATGCCATACACCATTGTAGGAAAAACACCTACTCCATCACTAAAGATGGAAAAAATTTCACTATGAAGCCCCTGCCTAATACCAAAACAGAGAAGGAACCTACTATCATAACCATGGGGGAAAAAGAAATGCTAAAAGTATTGAGAGAGCCTGAAACTAAAGCCTATGTCTTAATATCCAAGCCTAAGGATAATGTAAGATATGATAATGATGATCCTATGCCAGATGAAGTTTAGAAGTTACTCACAAAATATAGTGTTGTCACTGCTAGTGACCTGCACACAACCCTCCCTCCCTTGAAAGATATTAGTCACCAAATTGACTTAATACCTGGCTCCTCTTTGCCTAACAAAGCCCCATACAAGATGACACCAGTGCAGCATGTAGAGATTGCAAGACAAGTAAATGAACTTTTAGAGAAGGGACTCATCCAAAAGAGTCTCAGTCCATGTGTTGTGCCATCAGTTTTAGCCACTAAAATGGATGGAAAATGGAGATTGTGCACTGACAACATAGCTCTAAAAAAATAACAATAAGATATAGGTTCCCCATTCCAAGAATGGAAGATCTTTTGGACCAATTATGGACTGCTTGTTACTTTACTAAGATTGATTTAAAATTAGGTTATCATCAAATCAGGATTAAGCTAGGAGATGAATGGAAGACAATGTTTAAGACAAATGAAGGTTTGTTTGAGTGGCTTGTGATGCCATTTGTCTTGAGTAATGCTCCTAGTACATTCATGAGACTCATGAATGAGGTATTTATTGATTTTATTAGCAATTTTTTGGTCATCTATTTGGATGACATTCTGATTTACAATCATAGCAAAGAGGAACACCTTGATCATGTTGAGTAGGTTCTAAGGAGACTCCATCAGCACAAGTTAGTGATTAACTTGGAAAAATGTATGTTTATGAAGAAGCAACTCATCTTCCTAGGATTTGTCATCTCCCAAGGCACTTGCAAAATGGATCCAAAGAAGGTTGCAGCAATAGTCAACTGGCCTCCACCAAAGAACAAAGGTGATGTTAGAAGCTTTCATGGTTTAGCAATTTTTTATACGAAGTTTATAAATAAGTTTAGCCATGTGTGTGCTCCTATTATGGACACAATAAAAGGTGGAAAGAACAATAGATTTGAGTGGACTAAAGAAGCAGTAGATGCATTTCAATATCTTAAGAATAGGGTGGCACAATACCCAATCCTAGTACTCCCTGACTTCAACAATGTATTCATAGTTGAAACAGATGCAAGCAACTTGGATATAGGTGTAGTCTTGAGACAAGAAGGTAAGGCTAAAGCATTTTTCTCAGAAAAAATTGAATGATTCCAAAAGGAGGTATTATACTTATGATTTAGAGCTTTATGCAATGGTGAAAGCCTTCAAAAAAGTGGAGACACTATTTACTCCCTAAAGAATTCATTGTTTATACTCATAACCATAATTTAAGTTTTCTAAACCATTGGGAGAAGCTTGGGGTTAAACACATCAAATGGATGGAGTAGTTGAAGGCATATACCCTCAATATTAAACACAAAAAAAGGAGTGGCAAACAAAGTGGCTGATGCCCTAAGTAGGAGGATTGGATTAGTTGAGGAAGTTCAAATTCAAAGTGTAGGGATTGACTCCCTAAAGCACCTATATGCCGATGAACTAGAATTTGCAGAAATTTTTGAGGTATGCACTAAAATGGTTGGCAAATACCATACTGAATTTTTTGATTTTCTGATTCAGAATGGACTCTTGTTTAAAGGATCCCAATTGTGCATTCCTCAATGTTCCATGAGAACAAATATCATTAAAGAAAAACTTTGTGGTGGCTTAGGAAGACATTTTGGAATAGATAAGACTACTGAATTAGTGAAAAGAAGTTATTTTTGGCCAAAGATGGGGAATGAAGTCAAGAAATTTGTTGAATATTGTACTATTTTCCAGCAAGAAAAGGGTGTATCCACTAACCAAGGATTGTATAAACCTCTCCAATTCCCTCTAGGCCATGGGAATCAATTTCAATGGATTTTGTTATGGGTTTGCCAAGGACAAAGTAGGGTTATGATAGTGTTTTTGTAATAGTTGACAAATTTAGTAACATGGTGCACTTTGTTCCTTGCAAGAGCACAAATTATTCCTCCCATATAACACACCTATTCTTTAAGGAAGTGGTTAGGACACATGGCCTACCGCAAACAATAGTGTCTGATAGAGATGTGAAGTTTCAGGGTCAGTTTTGGAGGACACTCTTCAAGAAGTTGGGCACAAACCTAACTTATAGTTCAGCATACCACCCTAAAATAGATGGGCAAATAGAGGTGTCAAACTGATCACTTAGTAATCTCTTGAGATGCCTAACCAAATAGTATACACAAATTTGGGACATGATCCTACCTCAAGCAGAATTTGTATTCAATGACTCCATGAACAAGTACACTAGAAAGACACCATTTCAAACAGTGTATGGACTTCATGCTAAAGGTCCATTGGATTTAGTAGAGTTACCATATGATTTCAGAGTGAGTACACAAGGAGAGGAGTTAGCCAAACTAATCTCTAAAGTGCATACAGAAGTAAAAGAGTCACTACACCAGTCAACTATAAAATACAAAGCACAAGCAAACAAGAAGAGAAGAGAAGTTCACTTCAAAGTTGGAGATAAGGTATGGGCATACCTAAGGAAGGAGAAACTCCCTAAAGGCAAATATTCAAAGTTACACATGAAGAAAATTGGTCCTTGCACAATCCTCACCAAGATGGGTCAAAATGCATATGAGATTTCCTTGCCCCCTACTTTACTAATTTCTCTTATTTTTAATATTGCAGACCTCACTCCTTACAAGTGTGTTTCAGACATTAAAAATGTGTAGGAATCCCAAGTTGAAGATGATGGAGACTATGTGACAGATCTCCCACCAAGCAAGAAAATGGAACTAGACACCATTTTGGAAATACAAGTACTGAAGTAGAAAAGAAGGAATAAGTACATATAGTACTTAGTGAAATGGAAAGGAATCCCTCCAATAGATGCTACCTAGATGTAGAGGACCAGCTCCAACAACATGGAACCACTGGTGACCAGCTATCCTCAAGTGGGAACTTGAGTTCAAATATCATGGGGAGTATGGTGTAGGAGCACCCTAAATGAACCAAGTGTTCCTATGGAACCTAGGGGTTCTCTCAAGGTCCTAAGAGGCCTTTAGTAATAATAAGACATTGGGTTAATCACTGGATAACCTTGTAAGGCCATAGTTCCAAGATTGGCACATTACGAGCCCTTGGTTAACTATGAGTCATTAATGATCCAAACACATAGGAATAGTTTATTTTTTAGTTTTTAATGTTTGGATGCACTAGGGATCACAAAAATAACATCATGACCAAGTTTGGTCACTAGATTTGCAAAATTGCAAAAAACGTAAAAGTTGCTCAAAAGTTGTCAAGCAACTTTTGAGCAAACTTAACATCTTTTTGAAAACCAACTCCCAAACGGTCAAGTTGGTTCAAAATTTTCATGTAACCATTAGGAGTGCCTAAAATATCCCTTTTAGGAGGGTGGTAGGCTGATCATGTAACTTGGTATTTGAAAATTAATAAAAATAACCATTTTTCTTGCATTCATGAGAAATAGTCATTGTGTATGGTCGGGTACGGATAGAAGGAGATGAAATTATGACACCAAGGGTTTGTGTTGTGAATATTCCTTAATTTTATTTTGGTCTCATGTGTTGATCGATCTTGGTTTGAATGTTATTGAATTTACAAACACACTGCCTGGATTGTAGGCCCAAATTCAGGGTTTCTAAGAAAATTAAGTATATTTCCACTTTCCACCATGGGAATTCAATGACCCTTGGTGGGAAACTTGTTTGTATGATTCTCTTTAATATTTTTCAAGATAGGTTATTTAAAGTATAGGGAGATGGAGCTGAAGTGATTCCCTAGGTGTATATCCTTATGTCTGCACCCATCTAGAATTAGGACAACAGTCATAATTCTCACTTGGGATTTGATCAGAGGCTCTAAATTGGAGAAAGAGAACCTTGTATACATCCTCACTTGATCCAACCATTAGTTTGATATTTGGATGCATCCTAAAGGTACCTGTAGTGTAAATAGAGGCCTAATTAGCCTAATTACATAAGCAATTTTGTGTATTTTCTCATCTCTTTCTCTTTTCCATGTTCCAAGGCTTAAGTCAAAGGTCTTAGGCCATAAAGTGTCCCTAAATCCCTAATCTATTATGGGGGTTATGTGTAAGAATATAAATTAAGGTAAATTTTCCTTCTAAAATAGGCTACAAGCATAGTCTTGGGTTTGTGATGCAACCATGTCATATGGATTATATTTGAGTGAAAGAACCAATGGAACTAAATGTTAGGGACCTAAATATAACCCAACTACGAGCATAGGTCACCCATAGTCCCTTAAGTCATTTTTGGGGTATTGTTAAGAATTTGAGTCAAGTGCTCCTGAAGCCACTCTTGGTAGTTGGTGTAGTAGGATTGGTAAAACCTAGTGATTAGGTTGCCCCTTTGGGTGTTGAGGTTGTGATAACCTAACCAAGTCCTTTTCCCACACTTTTGATAAGTGTGAAGCACTTTGGATTTGAATCAAGTAATTTTGGGGTATATTGCCCTATTTGGGTCACTTAGAGGCTTCAGTTGCCCACTTTGCATCAGAAAGCAAGAAAAAAATAATCAATCAGAAGAAACTTCCAAAAAGTACCATTGTTTTGCAAATAAAAAAGTAAATACAAGTGGCACTGGTATCAAAATTTGTATGATCCAAGATTACATGTGAAATGGAAAAACACTCTAAAATGAAAAATCTAATTAAGTTAAATGACAAAGTGGGATTCTATGAAGGATGTCATACAACAGATGGGTTAGACCCGTGTGATAAATCTAATGGCCTCAGACAACAATAGACAATTTTTTATTTTTTTTTATGAACCCTCTCACCGGATCATACGACGGACCGGGACATACAACCTAAAAATGTGAAAAATGTGCAAACAAGTGAAAAATTAGCAAAAATGAACGCGAAAGTGAAGTTTATCAATGACTTACGGGAGGTGGATGGTCCTATGACCATCCATACCATTGCATGGGCTCAAAATGATAATTTGATACTAGGACCACCATTTTTTGATCTCGAAGCTTCTCGAAACTCAAATACAGATGGTAAAAATGATTTGAAGATGACCCCTCCAGGCCTTATATAGAGATTTTGACGTAATTTTCAAAGTGTGCCGATGGACATAAAATTTGCACCCCTGGCTAATCGGACTACCCTGAATCCATTTTTTGGACTGAAATTGAAATCCAACAACATTTTGACACTCAAAAATGCAAATTAACCTATTTTCACAAATGTAGTTGATCACTGGCATTCTCTCACTAGATTGCAATCTGAGATTCTTCTTGCTAAATTTTCTTTTACATTTCCCTCTTCAATCCAAAAGTCAACTTAAGACAAATATGGTCAAAAATTTTCAACCAGACCTCAAACAGGCTCGCATCTCAAATTTCTTAATCCTTTTTTGATCTATCGGGCTTGTGCCTCCCCTCCTTTTGATTTTGTTGCTTAGGGGGCAATACCATTATTTCAAAAATTTGATTCACATCAAAAAGTTCAATATCTAGGGGTATTATGCCCTGTTTCAAATAAAAAATCAATCAAGTGATTCTTATCACTATCTCTAGGGGCATATCAGGTTCATCGAACGATATCAATCTGATAACTCCTCTTAATATGGTAATTGGTTTCATCAGGACCCATATAGTGTCAATTATCCTAAGAAATCAATCAAATTGAAATTAGTCTCATCGCACTACATTAGGTTGATTCGTCACTCAAACCTAATCCAAAATTGGGAAATCTTCTTGGAGGATGGACATTTAGTTTCATCGCTACACATCAAGCTAGATGCTCTAACTCATTTTCACCATTCTTTGCTCAATCAAGCCCAAATTTGATATCCTCAGATCTCTCTATCAGTCTTCGCTCAATCAAATCCAAAGCTGATATCTTCAATTTTTATCGATCTTCATCCAATCAAGCTTAGATTTGGCACTATCAGTCTTCGCTTAATCAAGTCCGAAGCTGATATCTTCAAAACTCAATCGATCTTCATTCAATCAAGTTCAAGATCAATTCTAATCTATGAGATAGTTTCATCGCTTAAAATTAAGCTATTTCCTTATCCATTCAAGCTTCACACATTCTTTGACTCAATGTGTCCCCAGATCGATCACACATTAGTTTAAAAAGGGGCAAATGTAATCACCTAAAATTGGTCTAGCAAACCTATGGCCCCTATTTCTGATTATTTGGTCTTAATAAATTCTAAAATATAAGACATTATTTCTATACTCTAATTATGAGAGCACTTAATCAAACTTGCTTACATAATCCTAATCCTAACTTGTTGAATCAAATAATCAATCACCCAAGCCTGAAATTCAAAATTGCATAAAACATTGGGATAAATAAAAAAGTCCTAAGTCCCTTTTTAAATCAAAAGTGAACTCATTCACACATGGGTGTGCACTCACAAATCAAAATAAAACAAATAAAAGGGAAAATACCAATTTGTCTTATTCTCCACAAAAGTTGACCAATCAAATGCATTACACTTAGCTCACATGGATTAAGGGAAGTTGCATCTCCACCATTGATCATTTCCTTTTGCCTCCTAATCTCAAATACTCATTTATTGGAATCTCTTGTAATTTAGGGATAGCTCCCTTTCTCATGGTAAGTAGAAGAAGATTTGTAGTAGAGTTATAATGCTATTTTTAATTATAGATCTTATTTGTGCACTCATAGTTTTGACTTGCATAGTAGTTTACTTGCATTCTTGCATTGTTAGCTTCATTTCTTAGTTTAATGAAATTATTTTTTTCTTCCATAGCTTAATGTAGATGCATTGTTCTTCTCATTTGGTATCTTAATCTTGCATCTTAGTTCCATTTCTTATAGTTTTTATACATTTAGTTTGTTAGTTCATGCATTTCCATTTTCAATATTTTCAAGACCAAAGTATGCAAGTCTATGCATCTTACTCCATCTTGCATTGAATCTTCCATTTTGGAGTAGTCAAGTCACTGATTTTCCATGTCCAATCTGATGGGAGAATCATGAGAATCATACTCTCTTCAAATAGGAAGCAATAAGCCGGTTTCAAGGGTTTTTATTCTATGTTTGATCTTCATTTTGAAACTAACCCCTTTTGATATAATAGTTTATTGAAGTGTTTGGTTGTAGATTATGATCACACATTTTACCACACACACAAATAGATGAACATTAGAACTTCAAAGAACTTCTAAATTCTATGAATCAAATATCCCCTTTTATCATTGACATAAAAATATCCTTAATCAACTCCTCAACAAAATACATAAACTCGTAAATTATCTCCTACAAAGACTGCTAAGAAATAGTAATTCAAAATATAGATAATCAACTACTAAATTTACTTGTATGTATACTACTGAGAAATTGTGAAGTTGAGTAGATGCATCATTCTCCTTATGTTTTAGAATTTTGAATCTCCTGGTTCAAAACCTATCTATGTGAACATTCTTCAGCAATCAAAAAATGAAGAATATTAAAACCTAACTATTACATTATTTTTCTTAAAATACAGGATTACCTTTTTTCTTAAGATGCTATTGCATCAAACATCCAAGAAAGAGTTTGAAATATATGATAGAGTCATCCTCCTAACTCAAAAACCAAGATATGACACTCCCTTCCACCAGATTAAACATTACTTCAAATGATCACATTTTTTTCCTTTTTTTCTTCCAACCACTTGGTGAATTAGAGATCCTCCTATAGATTAAATATCACTTCAAATCATCACATTTTTGGTTTTTTTTTTTCTACCAACCACTTGTTGAAATATAGATCCTCCTCCTTTTCCAATTTCTCTTCTTCCTCTTTTCCCAGTTTCTTAAAGGCTTGAGAATTATCATCCATTAAATATCATCATTTCTTTTTACGTCGTTTGTATCACATACACATAAATAACTTAAGATGGAATAAAGTTAAGGGTATAAAAATATATCCAAAGTGCTTTCTCCTCTTTTGCATTATGCCATCTAGGCATGATTTCCTTTTCACATTTTTTGAGACAGCCTTCATTTCTTATCTCAATGTGATATTTTTACAAAAACCCTTTTTAAAATTGTTCTTTATACCATAATTTGTTCATATCTTTACTCTCTCCCTCAATTTTCCTTATTCTCTCTTGACAAAAGTGATGATCCTATGCTCTTTTATCATCACTAATGGGATCGTCTAAACATTCTTCTAGCTATGTTTGACAAGTTGTGTACTCTAATAATACATTACAATATTTGGGGTCAAATTTTGATCCCAATTTGCGACGACACTACCATTTATGTGTTTTTATCCAAGTGCCTCTGATACTTTCGTAATAGCGACAGTACTGTCGTAATTGTGACACACATGTGATTATTAAAAAAAAAAAACAAAAAGAAAGGCTCATTTGTAATTTAGCGTGATCACATACCGTCGTGCGCAAAGAGGGCGCTAACTGTGGAAGCTGATTGGAATCTTGGTATATGGTAGCCATGACTTGAGGTATGCATTCAAGCTTTGTCTTCTCATTAACTCAATTTCATTTTGATGGAATTTGTTGATTTAATAGTAATATATGAATGTTAATACTATAATTGTTTACATCTTTGCATTTGGAATGCTTGATGACTCGTGAGCTTTGAGAGCTAGGGCATCATTGCTATTACCTTCAAGGCATTGTGTGAAGTGTTTGATCTCTCTTTATTTGTTTTGATGTTGATATTCACTATGTGGTACTCCCCGTTGATGATCATTTCATGAGGAAATGTCTTGATGGCTCACGGGTTGCAAGCTAGGGCATCATGCATTGTTTATTAGCTCACTATTTAATACTGGCATTGTTTACATCTTTGCCTATGGAATTCTTGATGACCCACGAGATTTGAGATCTAGGGCATCATTTCTATTACCTTCAAGGCATTGTGTGAAGTGTTTGATATCTCTTTATTTGTTTTTCTGTTGATATTCACTATGTGGTACTCCCCGTTTATGATCAGTTCATGAGGAAATGTCTTGATGGCTCACAGGCTGCAAGCTAGGGCATCATGCATTGTTTCTGAGCTCATTGTTTAATACTGGCATTCATTTAAATCTTTTCATTTGGAATGCTTGATGACCCATGAGCTTTGAGAGCTAGGGCATCGTTGCTATTACCTTCAAGGCATTGTGTGAAGTGTTTGATATCTCTTTATTTGTTTTGTTGTTGTCTTATTTAGTTAAACTACTAATTATTTGTATCTAGTCATAATTTATCTGCTCCCAAAAAATACAGGATAATGTATGCTTAGTGTTTATTAATATTATAAATTATATTTAATAATAAAATAAATATTTTCCTTATAAATTTAAGGGTGAATTATTTCTTGGTTGGTAATAGACTGAGACACAAATTAGAAATAGAAAGTATCAAAAAGAAATAATGCTAAGATTTATGTTACCTAAAGTTTCAAATCAAGCTACCCCTACATTGTCTACACAATTTCTCCCACTATCCTTACTCTTTTCATAATCAAAATTAGATCCGCTTTTTAGACATCCATTAAATTATGTTTAAAACCAACATTTGAATTAATATTTCCATATGTAGGAAAACAAAGATAGGTATTTAGTTGAAATTATCTAGTCCATGGATATTAGTTTTTCAGGGATAATTAACAATCTTCCATTCAACCCAAAAGTAACAAACTAAAAACCACTGCCAACTTTTTTGAAAGTGATGATTCTAATCATTTATTTATGGAGATATCACAAAACTCATTTGAAGACACATGGTTTCTAACTATACCCACGTGACAAAATACAATATGCAGAGAAAATTGTTTGTTTTATTGATTGAACCGATTACATTATGGTTTTCTTACACATCCACTCTACATCCCCCTTTCCACTCACATGGATCAACAAAGAAATAGACTCAAACTCTTTAAAGAAACCCAATTGCAACCACCTAACTGCCCAAAATTGTTCCATAACAGTCATAAAACTGACTGTCAAAACCAAATAGGCTTAATGGTGTTGTCAAGTTGACAACCAATGTTGTCAACACTACAAAATGTATTGAATACCCTTATTATTTATGTTCATCCTCTTATGTATGCCTATACTCTTGCATATTCTTCTGAGCCCAGATGATTTTATCTTTCAGTATATGTATATGTATATATATGTATATGTATATATATGTATATGTATATATGAATATATATATATATATATGTATATATATATATATGTATATGTATATATATATATGTATATGTATATATGAATATA
>MU226865.1:380111-397667 GCA_018584345.1 Thuja plicata
AACCTCAACAACATGGCAACATTGATCCAATAACAACAAATACATTACAAATGCCAAGCTAGTCACGGTCTCAATGAAATAAACAGTGTATATATAAAATAATATATGGTGCACAACAACAACAAGCGTACAATGACAACAATAACATCATATGTATATATGTATATGTATATATATTTTTATATTTATATACATATATATGTATATATGTATATACATATATATGTATATATATTTATGTATATATGTATATGTATATAACAAACATAGCTCATAACAGGGTCATGTGGTTCTCAAACAGTGAGCTCATAAACAATGCATGATGCTCTAGCTTGCAGCCCACAAGCCATCAAGACATTTCCTCATGAAATGATCATAAACAGGGAGTACCACATAGTGAATATCAACAACAAAACAAATAAAGAGAGATCAAACACTACATGCTATCAAAATAGAATGGTAGTGGTGATTCAATGCATCTACAACCTCAACAACATGCCAACATTGATCCAATAACAACAAATACATTACAAATGCCAAGCTAGTCACGGTCTCAATGAAATAAATAGTGTATATATATAAAACAATGTATGGTGCAAAACAACAAGCATGCAATGACAACAATAATGTATCATATGTATATATATATATATGTATATATATATGTATATGTATATATATATGTATATATATATATATGTATATGTATATGTATATATATGTATATATGTATATATATATATATATATATATATATATATATATATATATATATATCTAAGAAACATAGCTCATAACAAGGTCATGTGGTGCTCAAACAGTGAGCTCATAAACAATGCATGATGCCCTAGATTGCAGCCTGCGAGCCACCAAGACATTTCCTCATGAAATGATCATAAATGGGGAGTACCACATAGTGAATATCAACATCAAAATAAATAAAGAGAGATCAAATACTTCACACAATGCCTTGAAGGTAATAGCAATGATGCTCTAGCTCTCAAATCTTGTGGGTCATCAAGCATTCCAAATGCAAAGATGTAAACAATGCCAGTATTAAACAATGAGCTCATAAACAATGTTGCACAATATTTGCACCTTAGTAAACACATGTTAACACAATATGTTGTTAACAAAATATGTTAAAACCATGTATGTTAGCCTATTGTGTTAACATGTGTTAGTAATTTGCAAAAAAACATAATAGGCTAACATACATGTTGTTAACATTTTTTGTTAACAATATATTTTTTTAACTAAGGTGCAAATATTGTGCTGCATAGACACGACCCTCAAACCTCGCGGGTCATCAAGCGTTCAAAATGCAAAGATGTAAACAATGCCAGTATTAACATTTATATTGTGCCATTAAATCAACAAATTCCATCAAAATGAAATTGATTTCATGAGAAGACAAAGCTTGAATGCCTACCTCAAGTCATGGCTTCCATATGAAGATCAAATGCTAAGGAACTATGTTATAAACTTTCAAGGCGTGAAATTTTATAACTGTACATATATAAAATTTGAAGGCATGAAATTTGACCTTTGATTTGACCTTGATAATGTCCCCTCCATTGCTTATGCTTGATCATGACTTTTCAAAGTGTATGGCTTGAATATGCACATGCATAATTGTAGATGAGGATCAATAATAGGGTGTCAGGCATTGCTTAGATCCTTTGGATCTAACCCCATCTTTTCCTTCCTTGCAGGTTGTGGATCATACATGAGCATACTAGATCAAAACACAGGGTCAACAATTCATTACTTCAGGAAATGTATGGTAACTTAATTATTTATGTTCATCCACTTATGTATGTTTTCATTCATTCATATTATTCTGAAAATTGGCTATACTCATATTATTCTTGTGTCTGAGTCTTCCAACTATGATCAATTTCATGCTGTAAATCTTGACATAGAATTCGATATCAACCTATCGATATGATTACAATGTCAGGGACTCGAAGAAAATATATGTACAGTTATAAAACCTAAAGTTAAATTTACAAAGTAACATATAATTTATAAAACCTACCGTAACATGTCATTTTTTGTCACAACTAAAGAGTTCTCACCACGAGCAAATAGAGTGGCCATTTTCTATCAAAACCTTATGTGCAGATATAAACATTAAGTACAACATGTCCAATTTTTTTGCAGATATACACATTAAGGATCATGTCAGATAATACAAGGGAATTAGATCAAAATAGGGAGACAATCGCTATATTGTTGTCTAACTTTCAAAGAGAAGGTGATGACAAATGTTATTGTCTATGCAAGAGTTGTAACGACTTAAAGAAAAGAAGAATCAAAATCAAAACAAGAGACATTCTAGGGAGAATGGTCACATTGAAGTGGGGTTTGATTATCATCCATTGGTAATTGTTTTTTTTTATATTGTTTTCATGATTAATATACATATGAACCATGGAAGGAGGTTTGATTATCACATTGAAGGGGGGTTTGATTATCATCATTTTTATATAGGTCAATCTCCCTAGTGTAGTATGTGATATGGACCACCACATCTCAGAGAAAAATGGGGGTGTGAATATAGAGGAACATGGAGGTGTGAGTATTGAAGCTGAAGATCATGATCCCATGGAAGATGATGATCATGCGCCAGAAAACACATTTAAATATGATGGTATGAATGCATTGATAGTTGACACATTTGGTACTGGTACTACTCATGTTGCTGATGATCATGATGATCATGATTATGATGAGGATGACATTGACGTCAACCATGATATACCTCTACTTGATAAGGCAAACATGACCCTTTACGAAGGTGCCCAATCTAATCTTCTCTCTTCTTTATTGTTGTTGGTGAATTTGAAGGTTATGAATGGTTAATCCAACATAGCAATGTCACATATGCTAAGGTTTGTCATATACGTCATTATAGTCTATAAAAGGTGAAACATGTACCATTAAGATTGTGTATAGTAATTACTTATATCTTTTGTTGTAAATTGAGAGGTGAGTTTTTATTACCACCATCAAATGCTATCCCTTGCTCGTACTGAGAATTATGTGCCACTATGAAACATATTGGAATGTAGTATCAAGCAATAGATGCTTGTCCCAAATATCATATTATTTATCATAAAGAACACAAAAATGCAATAGAATGCCGTGAATACCATATGAGCAGATATCGAGATGATAAAATGACAAAAAGGTGCCTCGCAAGGTTCTTCGTTACATCCTCATGATTCCATGTCTGAAACGATTATTTAGGTGCAATAGGTTGGCACAATTTATGGATTACCATGCACACGGTAGGAGTCAAGATGACATTATTAAAATGTATGCAGATGGTTCATCATTTATGGACATAGAGGAAAAGTGTCCACACTTTAAAGAAGAACCTCAAAATCTTAGGCTTTCTCTATTAGCAGACGATGTCAATCCGTATGGAGAGATGAGATTTATTTACTTGGTGTGGCCTATTTTTGTTATAATAAATAACCTTCCACCATGGATGTCAATAAAGAGGGAGCACATTATGTTGGCAATGATTTTTCCAGGTATTTTATTATTTTATAGTTATCTACATGTAATTATAAGTCTCAGAGAAAAATGGACACAATAATTATCTGATGTTGTTGTTAATTCAACTAGATAAGTACCAAGTGAAAGATATGAATGTATATATTGGGCCTCTTATCGACGAGTTTTTAGTGTTATGAAATGGTTTCACTATGTATGAAATTTCTAGACCAATTGGACAAAAATAATTTCAATTCCATGCAATGCTTGTGTGGACAATTCATGATGCTCCAGGGTTGACACATTTTTTTGGTATGTTATGGTGAATTCTAGTTGTGTGTGATAATTCTAATTCTAAAAATTAACATATTTAATCCAATTTTATCATTATCTTTTAGGTCTTCAAATAAATGGAAAGTTTTCATGTCCAATGTGTGGTCCAAAGATGAAATATCGTGATTCCAAAAGTTTAAGAAAGCAGGTGTTTGATGAGTATAGGCACTTCCTCCCCAAAAATCACAAGTATCAAAGTGCGTAAAAACATCTTTTCAATGGGAAAGAAGAGACTAAATCAAAGCCCTGAAGAATGAAACCTCAGCTATGGTAGTTGGAATATAATAGAATTCAAGGTAATATTGTTCCACCTAATGGTTGATGTTTGAAAATTACATATTTTGATTGTGTTTTGTTGGCTAATTATGTAGTTGATGATCTTGAAGGTTATGAAGGCATCACTAACCAGCTTCTAAAGAGACTAAAATGTTATCCCAGAGAATTTAGTAGGCTTCCCTACTATGAACAACTACAAATTGTGCATTTTTTTGATACTATGCATATTGAAAAGAATGTAACAGAGACACTGTGTAAAATATTGGATGGAAGGCTTGACAAAGAAAAACTTGGAAAAATTTGTAGTGACATTCATGATTCCAATCATGTAATGGAAAATATCATTAAATCAAATAGCAATGGAGACCAAATTAATGCAAGTGCCCTTCCTTGGTTATTGACAAAGTAACAAAGTAATTCCATAAATGAAGTCATACGAAAAATTCAATTTCCTACAGGATTTGTTGCAAATATAAGTAATCTCATATCAAACAAGAGTGATTTTGGGTCAAGGATGAAAACACATGATTGTCATACCTTCATCAAGGTAAGACACAGTCTTTTATATTTACAATATATTTGTGTAATTGCATTCTATTTTCATTGTATGAAATGATCATTTGACAATTGTTGTAGTATTTACTACCCATATCGCTCCCAGAAAACTTTGACAATAATATCAAACAAGTGATATATGATCTTGGAAAATACATAGCAGTGATATTTGTTCAATATATCAAACAAGTAATATATTGTAAAGTCTTGTATTTATATATTTTTGTGTCTTGAATCCCTTGTAGGTGGTTGTCATCTAAATAAATCCATAAAGAAGATATAAAATATTGGAAGAAAAGAATTCCTCATCTAATGCGTGAAATGAAAATTTTTTTACCTTCAACCTTTTTCAATGCACACAAACACTACCTCATACACCAAGTTGAGGAGATTGAATTGTGTGGACCTGTACAGGCTAGGTCAATGTGGATGGTTGAGAGACACTTGAAATTTTTTAAGGATTTGGTACGACAAAGAGCATGTCCCAAGGGTTCTATTATTGAGGGATATATGGTATACCAGATGATGGTGCACGTTACTCAATATTTTCTTAATCTTGCAGCAAAGACCCATATAGATTGCATTTGGGATCTCGACTCCATTAAAAAATTCAAAGGGGAGTACTTGGTGGGCAACGGTAGATTTAGGAAACTGAAAGGTAATAAATTATGAGATTTTATTGTAGTTTATTAATTCTTAATCTTCAAAATAAATCTATTGTAAGTGATAATCTATTTACTTTTGTACATCTGCTAAAGAGTGGGATGCAATACATTTGTTTATTACAAACAATCAAGATTGGATGATGGTATGGATTGAACGTTGTCAAAATTATGGTCATAGATTAAAATGGGAATCCATGTCTTCATTGGTTATACAAGATCATCGTAATGGAGATCCCAATGTAACACAAAAGGAAATAGATTTAGCATATGGTTTAAGAGATCACCAAGTACTTATAAATTTTTTAACCAACCGTATGTTTTTCAACTCACGATGCAATAATTTATACATGTTTGACATTATTGTAGGTGAAAAACCACAAGGCTATGTTATGCAATGGTAATAAATTTCGCATCAAAAAGTTGGATGACACGAAGAGAAATTGTGATTCTCGGATAAGTGCAGTCTTCTAGGTGACCAATATTTCATCTAGATATGACTTACATCCTCAAGAGTTGCAAAATCGATACTATGGTATTTTGGTTGATATACTTGACTATGAATTTAATTCCTTCAAATTATTTCTCTTCGTCATGAAATGGTATAGACTTCATCTCAATCAAAATGATCCTCATAAAATTGTTATTAAACATGACAATGGATTTCCAATGATTAATACAGGGTTGTTTGAGCCATTTGTGGAAGAGCCCTATGTTCTTCCAAGCCAATGTTAGTAGGTATTTTACTCAAAGGTTCCACATAAACTTGGTTGGTCATTTGTTTTTAGACATGATCCAAGAGGAAGGCTGATAAAGTATAATGTGATAGAAGCAGAAGATACCGAGGAAGAGGAAGAAGTGGATGATGATGTAGATGATGATGACGATCGAGAGTTAGTCAAAGAAGAATATGAAGAAGAAGATTAAAATCATGCTGCTACTGATCACAATGATGATGACGATGATGATGATGCTGATGACGATGACAATGATGATAGTGGTGGTGATGATGTTGTCGATGATGATGATCTTGATGATGAGATGGATGAAGAAGAATATAAATGACATGAATGGAATGTATAATTATGCGAGATGTTTGGCATGTTTTACTGATTGTTTTGGGTTAAAATCTGCACTTTTTTTACTAATATGATTAGGATTTCATATTAATGGAATATTTGGTTTAGCGTGATTATATAACTACTCTTATTCACCTTGTTTTATATTTCCTACTTATATCTTTGATATTTAATTAAGAGAAATTTCATTCTGAAAGAGTGTATTTAAACTCTAAATACTAGCTTATGGGATTTGCTTCTGATAATTTATATTTCCTTGCACATCAATGATGTTAAATCATAGGGGATTCTCTTTGTTCCCTGCAATGGAGTGAGCTAATTTTGAAAGTATAAATAGATCATTTTAACAATGTATAATGTCCTTCACATGATGTAATAAAAACTATGGAGTGAACTATGTTTGTCTGATTATATAGCTATTATCTTTTGTCAGGTATCCCACACAGTCTCATGGATTGTCAGGTATAAGTCAATACACACCATAGAGATTAATATCTTTTACCATTTGTAAAATATCTCTCTCATTTCCACTTTTCTATCTCATTTCATGAAGTTTAGGTACCAGTGAATAGGTATTTGTCAGATTTGTCTTCCTCGAGTGAGGAAAATGTAGGAATGGAAGAAGAAAGGGAGACATTTAGTATGTCTAAATCAAGGAGATTGACTCGAGGTCAAAAGATCATAAATAAATTCAATAAACACATGGAATTTTTCCTTTCTCAAGGGGGGTCATTTTATTATGATGATGAGAGAAAAGATGACTCCGAGATGCCCTTTAGGTACAAACATCTACAGAAAAAATGGGTCCCCGATGAACTTCCTTCAATAAACACTAATTTTTCTGTTAGTGAGAGGATATATTGCATAGAACCATCTTCATTATATGGTTTGGGCCTATTTTCCATGGATGGAATAAAGTTCTCTTATAATAGAGTTGTCAAATTGATGGAGTATGTCAGACCTTGTTATGATTGCTATAGTTGGATGCAGATTTTTAGATATAAAAAAAGTGTGTAGGTATGGACTCGTGGAAAATTATATACAACAAAAAGTCAGTGAAGAAAGTAAAATAGTAGCTATATATGTTGACAGAAGGCCAAAAGCATAAGGGAATATTGAAGGTTTTATAAACAGTACACGACTTGCGTCAACTAAGAAGCAACCAAATTGCATATTTGAGGCGCGTGAGGGAAATCACGTATTTCTATGTGCGATCAAATCAATATATGGAGTTGAAGAGCTGCTTGTTGATTACAATTTGAATCGCATAGATACAAAAAAACCTACTATCATGGATGAGGTGGTATGCACTATGCACCATTTAAAAATGTTTAAAAAAAAAAAAAAAAACTCTCTTCTTTTAATTGAAGCATTCTGATAATTGTCTATTATTCAACGTAACTTGGCATAAGAACACGTGTTTTAACATGTCTTAATGATTTTTAATTTTTGAAATATAGGGCTATAATATGGATCAACAGCCACATGATATGCATGACGATGATGGTTCTCATGGTACTTCTTACTCCCGACAGGTCAAACTCATTGTTGTTGTACAAATGCATACAAGAAAAATCTTAATGCATATTTTTTGTTATGTTTTATTATTCACTATTATTTTGGATTTATTTTAAATAAAGTTCTAATAATATTATTCTCACAAATGAGTGTTGATTAGAAAAAGGGAAAGCAACAAGTAGTCCATGAGGAGCTACAGGATGAGAAAGATCCATTCATTGTTGATTTTTCATTAGACCTTGATCTCGTGGTTGCACTGCAAAAGGTCATTCATGCAATTTGAAAAGAGTTAACTCGATTGGAATATATTCAACATCGGACTCCTGAAATACTAATGAGAGAGGATGAGTTGACTCATCATATTTAGACTTATACAGTAAGTATTAATGTAGTTTTTAATTATAACAAAAGTTCAATAATGGTTTTTATAGTATACTCTTTTATTTATGTCATTAACTAAAATACATATGTGCTATTTTTCAAGAGGACGCTAAAAACATTTAAGGGTCATGCCCCAGATGTAGATACTTTAGGCGGTTCAAGTAGATCACATGTTCTATTGTCCACTTGTGTTTTGCTCAAACAATATTTTTTTTTAATAGCTCTACCAATCTTGTCCATATTTTTTTTATGCTCTAACAATCTTATTTTTCAACACCTACTATTGATCCTATGTTCACTACGCCGCCTGCTACGAGGATCAGAACCACAGAGGTACTGCCGGCTACAATGTAGACAACACATAGCATGGCCACAGATGCAATGACAATGCCTATTATTGGTAAGTAGATTCATCTTTTTCTCTCATTTATCATATGTTTATTTCACTTGAACTATTCTTTCTTAGGGGGCATTTTTTAATATTGGATTCGTTTGATGTAGTAGGCAATGATGAAATTCCTGGATGTACTCGTGTTACATGTATGGGAACAATAAAAAAGTGTGATCAATTGCTCGTGAACATTGAAGATGGACTTCCCGTGAGAGTAGCCTAGCTTCCAGGTACTTTAAAGATTTATCCTTTCTTTTACTATACAATCTTATACTCATAATGTAATGCACTAACCCCCTATGCAGTGCCTTGCAATAACTAAAAATCCCATTATTATTTTGCAAGGAATAATCTATTTTATGAAAAACTTAATGACGAATGTTTGCGCATTTTCGGGCCGACCATACGCACATGGTATCATATTTTGATTTCATTGCTAGATATCATTTTCTTTCATCCCTTTCTTCAAGTATATTAAAAGGTAGCTTCACTTCATTTTTAAATCTAACAATTTTTTTTCTTAAAAGGTGGCAATTACAAGATAAAGAGTTAAAGGATAAACTCATTGACTCTATGATAAAACTTTTTGGACCCAACACCTTTCAAAGGCTTAGGCTCCTTGAGAAAGTGGGGCAAAATTTGAAGTATATTAGGGACAACCACATGACCCAAATAGAACACAACCCTTATTACGAGCAGCCCCCCTATGTTCTTATTAATGAGTGGGAGAATCTTTAAAAAGATGCACTTGAGAGATGCGCAAGACATGATGGACAAATAGTATCACCCGAGGAAAGAAGGTACGTGATAATATTAATAATGAAATTATGTACTATTTAGTCTTTGTACTTATGCGATCTAACATATTTCAATCATCACACAGGTTGCCTGACACATCAAAGGCAACAGAAGCAAGGAAACAAAAGCACGGGCAACACAAGCTCGGCTCGGGTGGATATTCAAAACTTGCTGCATGAATTGTAAGTAATAGTAAATGAAAAACCGTATGCAAATATTTATAAATTGTAATTAATTTAATTTTGATGAAATTAACTACAATAAAAATGTAGGGTCTTGGAGTTCAAACAAAAGATTTCAGAAGAGGACACGGAAGTAGGCTACAAACAAGGCTATATAGTTGTGGCTGAATGATTCCGATCAAAGAGTGCGTAAGGTTCTTCCGGTGGATCCGTCGAACAGGTAAATAATCCAATTGATTTTTAATTCAAGTTGAATACTTTACCAATTACTCTATTTGATGTTAATTTCCAACATAAAGTGAATATATTTGTTTTGAGTAAGGATACAATGATTATATATTTGTTTAAAACTTTAAAGTGATTATATTTATGTGAATTAAATTAAATGATTAACATTTCTCAGTATTTGTTTTGTATTTATATGTATATATTATCTCTAAATGCACTAATTATTTACATTGGAATGTAGTCTGCCAATCCTAAAACACCATCCGAGCACGACATAGGCGCCGATTTAGATGTGCATTGTAGAACTCAAGGTATACATTTTCTATTCAAATTTTGATTATTGATTTATTAATACAAGTAAAAATTTTATATTGAATTTGGTGTAGTAATAAAAATTTAAGTATAATGTGTTGGGATTAATAAAAAAATTTGTATTGCAGTTGCAAAGAATGTAGAAGTTCCCGATGAGCGTGTTGAGGTTCAAGCCGCCAAGCAAGAAGATGTGGTTGCACAAGGTAATGAGTGTCACATTTATGTTTTTTAAAGTACTAAAATGCTTGTATCAATTATGATAATATGTTTTTAAATTAACCCCAATTATGATAATATGTTTTTAATTTAATCCTTTTATTTTTTATTGCAGAGGGCCCGCCTTTGCAAAGGATAATGAGATCACGTGCACGGGCAAGAAGAAATGACGATGCCAAGATGGATATGCCTCTACAAGAATATAGGGAAGAAGAAAAAAAGAAAAAAGTCAAAAAAGAAATGATTCTCATTTAAATATGCAACTTATTTGATAATGACTGATATTTATGTCTCGATGTTGTAATAATAAAATTGTTATAGTTACTCTTATGTTTTAAGGTATATTTTGGTAGTTGAATTGTTATTCAATTTGAGTAGTGAGGTTAGTATAATTGCACTTTTACAACTTATCAAGCTGGGGTTTAATAGATGTTGATATTAGTAGCTCAATGCATATGTTAGGAATGCATGATATGATTAAATTATATACATGGTATACTAATATGTTAGATTTTAAGATAAGTGGTCATAGAATTAGGTAATATGTATCTCCTCTTATACAATTTTGAATCTTGTAGGTTTGGGATCATGTATATTACCTTAATATCTTACAAGAATTAGTTCTCTATCGTAGTTATGAACCGTTGGGTAGGTAACCTTATGAGGAGGTCTATGTATAAATTATTTGTAGGTAGAATCTAATTAGGATCTTAACCTTGTTCACCTAATTAGGTGGAAGCCAATGGAGACATTGTTTGGGGACTCTACCCTAGAAAGGGGTTGCGTAACCAATTCTACCATCCTTTAAAAGACAAGTTTTAAAGTTAAACCTAAACTATGATGTCTCTGCAAGTTACATAGGCAAGGCCATCTATGATGAGCCCCCAAGGCATTAGGTCTAGCCCTTAGGTCTTGTACTTTTTAGTTCTTCCTTGATCTTTCCACCCCTTACCAATATTTTACATAGTTTACATCTCTTTATGAAATTAGTTTTATTACGCCGAAGGCATTCCTTCTCTGAAGAAAATTTTTTCGCTTTAACATCAACAGTTTGAAATGTTCAATATGGTGGCAAGACGATTGGAAAGATCTGGACATTTCATTTGCCTTTGATATAATATTGATTGTATTTTTGTTTTCCCTTTTACATTTTCTGGTAGCTGACTATGCCTGTTTTGCGGAGTGGTTGCATCCTGTGGGCATGATTTCTGTGATTTTGTGTGTTGATTTCTGTATTTCGTTGTAGATGAAATACTTTGGTTTTCTCCATTCAGCACCTCGAATCGCCAATAAAAAAAATCATAAATATGATGTTCAAGTTAGTTCATTTTATCATATTTTCATTTCAGTTTTCAAAATGTTGCATTGCATATGAATTACTTAGTTTGGTCTGTACTCTTCCAGATGTTGTCTTCCATCTTGGTAATTTGCATTTTTTTATTGGTCATTTTTCTTTCTACCATTCTTGGTTTGTACTCCTCTAGTTGTATTTCATTAAATTTAATACTTCGTATGGAGAGATAAATTTGCAGCAAAAGGTATGGTTTAAGTCAGTATTTAGTATTGTATTCAGATACATTTGCAGCAAAAGGTAAGGTTTTAAGTCAATATTCAGTATTGTATTTAGTTATAGGGTTTTGAGTCAGTATTTAGTATTGTATTCAGTTATTTTTTTATTGGTTGGTTTTTCAAACGCCTAGAATTGTCCGGCTTACTATAAATGGTGTATGACATTGTAGGGTATCAGAGAATAGGAACTACCACAACTAGATCTTGATTGTGAATGATCATTTGTTCTTGGACAACTAGGAATTCTCTTTTTTTGTGGATGAATTTATGAATATTTAATCAGTTTGGCCAATTAGCTCTGGAACTCTCACAAAATGTTCGTACAGGTAAATTACGAGAACTCCCTTTTACCCTGTTTGGATATTACTTTGCTTTAGATTGATTTCATTAGGTTTTTTGTGACTCTTCCTTTCTGTCGATGTGAATCCAGCCACTTCTTTGACATGAAAATCATCTTGAGTTAGTTTTCTTCACAACAATGATAATTTGCATGATTTTAGTTTTATATTGTTAATCTTTTTTAGATTGCATGGGTAGGTTTTCACTTCAATTTTACTTTTCCTTACCAAATAAAACACAATGTGCATGTTATTATTTTAGAGTTTATTTTTCCATGATTTTTATGGTTGAATAATTGTCACTAAATAAAGACTTACACTGAGTTTCTCTGTCCATGCTCTTGGAGAGTTTATTTGTTAATCATTTTCCTATGTACATTGGTTTTTTTTAAAGTTGCACTATAGGAGAGCGTTCTCCAATAAAAAAAGATAAGCAGTAGACATGTTTTGTATGTCTATGTTCTCACGATTAATTGAATTCAGGGATTTTATTAATTTCAATCTACAAATAAAAAAAGATTTTTAGTTCAAATAAAGCACAATGTGCATGTTATGCTTTTACAGTTTCTTTGTCCATGCTTTGGATCGTTGAATAATTATCACTAAATAAAGACTTACGCTGAGTTTCTTTGTCCATGCTTTGGAGAGTTTATTTGTTAATCATTTTCCAATGTCTATGTTATCATGAGTAATTGAAATCATGTCTATTATTTCAATCTACAAATAAATTTTGTTAGTACTCTCGCTCTGATTTTAGATTTTGACGCATGTTTTCTATGTCTATGTTCGAATGAGTAATTGAAATCAGGGTTGTTATTTCAAACTACAAATAAAATTTTCAACCGTTCAGCTGGGTTCATGATTCCTTCTAATTCTCTGGTAATATCAACTACCATACCTTCCAATGCCTCCGTACCATTCCTATATTTTGAATATTGAATATTTAAAACTGCAGGCATTATATTGAACATTTTCATCTGCAGACACATTTTCATCTGGTGAAGGCTCTTCTACTTTTGAGAAATGTTGTAGTTAATGTTAAAATAGCCTAAAACTAAAATACTTCAATGATAACAGATTAAAATTACCATGTCATTGTTGTCCATAGCAGCAAGTGCTTTAAAAAATTTTAGATTCTTGAGGTAATCGCCATTTAGAAAATCCTCCCACTACTAAACAAAGACTAAATAAAGACTTACGCTGAGTTTCTTTGTCCATGCTTTTGAAGAGTTTATTTGTTAATCATTTGCCTATTCTATATGATAGAAAGAAGGTAGGGGATCCAAAGGATGTTTCCAAGAACACTTTATGGAAGAGTTGCATTTTTATATAGAATGATTATTCAAAACTTGACCTAATTTAACTGGTCTTTACTTGCATAAACTGGAAGGTGTGGCTCTATCGCTTCAAAATTTACACACATTTATTCTCAATATTAATAGACAAACCAGATACTATGAAGGTTATGTGTAGTTGAAAATAGTCAAAATAGGCATGGATTACATCATAGACAAAGGAGGGCATCACAACTTTTATGGCTTCCAACTCATAAACCAACTCTTCAAATTTGTAGGACATTCACTTGAACATACAACTTTGCCGTCAAGGACTTACTAGCCAACATGACAGTGAAAAAAATGAATTAAAATGGAAGGGCCATTGTTTTTCTTTTGCATGACTTAGATATGTTTTGTGCAGCTGAAATACAGAATTGAATGATTTCTCTACAGAAACTTTTCAATATGTATGATACAAGCAAGGCAGACGATCCAAATGATGTTGCCATGTATACTTTGGTAGATGCCAATGATGAGAAATTTATAAACACAACATTATTTCCTGGAAGGTTTCTGATATGCCATTGTACAATGCATTTATTTGACATGAAAATCATCTTCACTTACTTTTTTTAACAACACTTGTAATTTGCATTATTTTTATAGTTTTATTGGTTGCAAAAATATATTTTCTCCCCAATTCACCTTCAATATCTCTTCAGTGTACCCCATTGCACCCTAAGTTGTGATTTCTAGTATAGCTTATGATTGATTTAGATAATTTATTGATATATGCAAATCACTTGTAAGTAATAGGATATCAATGTTTTTTCAATGATAGGAAAGCAAAACATGCTTTAAACATTTCTATGGAGGCATCAATGTTCTTGGGTGCCTGTGCACCATACCTTTCACTTTTGTATCATCATGTCAAGGATATTTGCTTGTTCTTATCAAAAATTGTTGGCCTCTACCTCATGATGACTTCATCATCATTACAAAAAAATATCTAGTTAATTAACTTTATATCCTTATGCATTATGGTGTTGTGATTTTGCCTCTTTTTTTTGACACTGCTAATCATTGGTTTCTCTTTTTCCCTTAGGAATGATTTTTAGGTAGAAATGGTAGGAGACCATCTATCTTTCTTGAAGGCTCTTTATCAAAAGGGGATCAATGCCCTTTATCTTCAATCAAATAAGGAGTGCAGAAGAGTTCTCTACATCAATTGGGTATAAAAATTGAGTGCTAGACCCAAATGATGCAGAGAACCTTGTGCACCATTGATTCCAGTGAAGAAACATAAACACGACAGCTAAGAAACATAAATGTAGATATCATGGTCACCATTTTTTGAAGACACAACATAATTGAATGGTATACCCAGACGATGCATCACAACCACTACTCCTCCGGTTCCAAGTTGATAGTGTGGGATCCAAGAATAAATTTAAAGAGAGGAGGAGGGCCATAATGACCAAAATAATATAGGGTCCCTATATTATTTTATTCGTTATGGACCTCCTCCTTTGCTCTCTAAATTTATTCCTTATCTATGGTTTTTAGATCCTGCGCCAGTGTCAACTTGGAACTGGAGGAGTAGTGGTTGCATTGCATTGTCTGGGTATACCACTCAATTATGTTGTGTCTCCAAACAATTATGACCATGATGCCTACATTTATGTTTCTCAACTATTGTGTCGCAAGACCACGTATGACCATTTATGACCCTTTACGATCTCTAAAAATACATCTTAGAGGCCTTAAAGTGTCATAAAGGGTCATAAGAGGCTCCTAGGAGGGGCGAGATGAGCTTACACCTTCATGTGGTTGGCCCTGTTAAGTAGAGAATGTTAAACTATTCTCGAAACAAATCAAAGCTCATTATATTTTAGTTTAATAATATAGAGGACCATCATAATTACAATGGAAGCCAGAGAATGACCAACACTAAAGCTATACATGCGATGTCCAGATGTCAGAAATCGCCGACAACTAGACGTCGTATGTATAGAATATCTATCGCACACCCCTCGTAATTGCTACACTCATAAAGTGTAATGACGACAAGTTGACAATCCTAAATGGTGCACACTACAATGGTTAATACCTAAATGTGACATTCAGATGTCAAAATATTCTGACGACTGTATGTTGCAAACCCATCGTAATTGCGATAGTCATAATGGGTAACAATGGCATTCTAAAAAATGCAGCCAATACATATTGTGATGGTCATTGTCATCGCAATAACAATAGACATAACATTCGTCGGTGGTTCTAACACCAAAACTGCAATAGCGGCCTATGTCGCTTGCCTAACGGGGTAGTGTCAGAATCGCAACACGTAGCCATCGAAAAAAGGACTCAAATATACTAGTGATATAAAATTTTCATCACATATCAGACTGATTCCATTGCTACAAACATTTCAGCCTCCTCTTGTGATAGGTTTCATTTCTTCTCATTATAGTCTTTCAGCTCTTCTCTTTCTACATTGTAATTTCCAATGCCTTACCTTATTTAGGGTAACACAACTCAAAAACTCCATCAAACTCACTATATCTTCATCTTCATCTCATTCATCTATTTCTACTCTTCGCAACTCTTGGAAGAGCTCATTCAAATGTCTTTTATCTACTAATATTTCTACCAACTTTTCAAGTGGTTCTATCTTTAGCTAGCCTATCAGATCCACACCTTGTCTAATCCTTGACTAAATGAATTTCCTTTGTGTGAATGGATATTTCTCAAAAAGTGATTACTCGTCCTCAAAATTATTTTCCACCATATCAATCTTCTATATTTTTTGTAAATATTTATTTCTCTTTGGCTTCTTATTGTTGCATACCTCATAATCTTACAAGATACACCATAAGTCCTCCACCTCAAACTCTAATTGTTACAACTCCTTTCACTAGTTCATTATTATCTTATTTTTCTGCCTTTAATTTATATACTCTTCTACTTTATTTATCTTATTTCTAATATTTTGATATGACTCTATATTTGGATCCATAACAAAAACCATGGCACCAATATTGTTGCAACTCTCTTCTTGTCTTCCCTTTTGAATAAGAAATCTAGTTACCATATGTCAACTTTTACTATTCTTCATCCCTTCAAAGAAATTAAAACAAATTTAAAGCATAGACCTACAAATTAGTATTTTGTTGAAAACTACTAGATAAATTTGACTCTTTCCAATCTTAAAATTTGAAAGCTACAGTAAGGAACAATGATACCTATACGCTGCAATAACAAAAGGAATCCCTAATTCCTTTCATAACCTTATAAAACCATTACCTCACTTATTTTAATATAACTTTGATATAGAAATCCATAGATTACTCAAACCTCCAACTTGTTTTCCTTAAAGGAAGTCTGTTATCACTATTAATACCCTTTATATAGTCACAACTCTCATACTAACTATTACAGATCACCAATTATTTATTTTTGTGGAAATTATCTATCCTCTTCATAAATCAATGTTGTTCAACTACTATCATAAAAAAATTAGGGATTATTTCCTTAGACAATTCCAAAGAATGACTTTATTTCTATTCTTAATTTGCATTCCCATATGATGAATTTATCCTGAACAATGTCCACTCATAAATGTTAGGAATAAGGTGTCTCAACCTTGGATAATTCCTATTCTTATTATTTGTTTTGTAAAATGTATTTCTTGCAAATAATGTTGATGTGTCGGCATCTTGAATAGTGTGTAAGGAGATCATGGCTAAAACGGTTATGACGGATTCCTATGACACGTAAGAGCTATGTCAGGAAGATTCAATGACAGGTAAAAACCCTAATACGGTTATCGTTAGGAGTAGCCCTAAAAAGTGAAGCGCATGATATAAGCGTTTTTTAGGGTTGCGAAGAGTAGCGATGCGAGTGTATTGTTGGAACGGTTTATGCTGCCGTG
>MU226865.1:397873-411428 GCA_018584345.1 Thuja plicata
TAACTGTAATAGTTTTTGATCAATACATTGTGCAGGTTTTGGAGTGCTGGGGTTTTTTACCGAAAGGTTTTCCCCAGGGTATATCATTGTGTCATTCTCTGTTTTCTGTATGCATGGTATGTGATTGCAATATCTTTGTTAAAGTAGTTAACGAATCTATTCAGTTGTAAGGATTTAAAAGATTTTGCATAATACTTTCCTATAGAGATTAGCGTAGGAAGCTGTTTCCGCACCTGAGTTTCCTTACAATAAATATTAAATTCTAATATATAAACAACCTTCTTATCTCTAGCAACTTGATAGCCGAAAAAATTATAATTGACTGTTAAATTCCTTGCAACTATCAACACTAGCGTCTCACTGAATTTAGTACAAAGCTTCCACCTTGTGCTCACTCATATTATTTTTCAGCACTGAAACCTTTCCTCAACTAAATACACATCATGATTAGTGTTTTTGATTTAGATAAAGATAAGTTTTGAAGAGGCCCTGAAACCCATTACATGCTAGGAAAAAAGAAAGCATTACAAACCAGCATAGAAACAACATCTGGCACAAAGGGAAGGCAAAACCAATGAAAGGCCTACAAATGGATATTACAATAAAAAGGCACTAGCCTCCAAAAAAGGACACTTTCAAGAAAAAGTACCAATGGATGCCACAAAAATCTCTCGGTAACAAGGCTTAGTCCATAATGTTCAGGAACTGCTCAGAATCCTCCTACAAAGCCCAAATCTTATGAATTGAATCTTTGAGATTAACTAGCTCCATAGGGAGAGAAGTCATTTTCTTCTTAATTCTCACCCTAGTTCTAGTACCTAGACCAGAAGGTTGATCCTCTACCTTCATTGGTTCATCATCAATGAGAATATCATTTTTCTCCAGGTAGCTTCCCTCCAGTAGAGAGTAGAGAGCATTAAGATTGGAAAAAAAATCTTTCATTACTTCATTTCTTAGGGAAAGAAGCTTCCTCAACATATTATCATTATTTTTATCTCTATTATAGATGGGGGAAAGCTTCTCATCAATAGTCCTTCGAATTTTGTCTTCCAGCATGCTAAAATTATCCATATCCTCAATAAAAACATTTTTACCTTTACTCTTATCCATAGTTGTATCATTTCTCATATTTTTGACCGTCTCCTCCAGCACATCATATTTCGTATCCAAATCCCTATACTTGATCCTTAGCTCTTGAATTTTGGGTAAATCCCATTTATCTAGGTTGAAGGCCAAGATAAATCTTCTCCTAGACACATTGAGGATACCCATATTTAACACTTTATTGTGATTAAAATATTCCTCTTCCAATGAGGTTGCCTCACCTTTACTCTAGGTGTCTTTCTTCTTCTGCTTCTCAGCCTCCAAATTTTCTTTCAAATAATCAGAGTATCTGTTGATATGGAATTCTATCACAAGTCTACTAGAAGGACCCTCCATACTAGTTGAGTTCACCTTCAAGATAGAATCTTGATCATGAGCTTCATCCTTATTAGACTCAAAAGGGTTCTCCTTCTCCATATTATCTCTTTCACCTTCCCTATCATCACCTCTATCTTCGTTATCCCTTTCCATGATCTCATTATCTCAGAGATTCTAGTCATGACCATCAAAGAACTCATGTTGGACATCCTTACCAGTATCCAAGGATGAATCCAGATTATCTTGTAAGTTCTTAACCTCGTCAGAAACCTCATGTTGATCCTTCATATCCTCCTCCATGGGGGAATCCATATTCTCTTCTTTACTCTCAGTGCTAAGAGTACCATAGCTGCTCCCATAGTCAGAGTATCATCCACAAATCTTTCATAGGAGCAAGAAATTATTGCTGAATAGGGTTGGATACAAGTAATCAAACCTTCTTCCAGTAGCTTGCTAATATATCTCCCCAGGCATTCTACCATAATAGAGAAGAGAATAGGGGAAATTGGATCTCCCTGTCTGATTCCTCGAGAAGGTCTGCAAAATTTAGAGCAACCACCCTTGAAAATGAAAGAAGAAGAGACAGAAGAGTCCAACTACATAACGAGTTTGATAACCTCCTTATAAAAAAAAATCTCTCAAAACTTTCATCAAGAAGTTCCAATCCACTCTGTCATAATCTTTGGATAAATATAGTTTCATGAGGAATCCCTACTTTTTAGCCACTTACAACAAATGAATGTTTTCATGCACTACAATAATAGAGTCTAAGATTTTCCTCCTAGGCACAAAACCATTAAATGCTAAGGGGAAATGATCAAAGGGAGGATAGATAGAATCGTCAAAGTAAGGAATTTGGAGATTATTTTATAAAGAGAGTTGCAAAGGTTGATAGGTCTAAAAGCATCAACATTGTTAGCACCAGGTTTCTTAGGAATCACAACCAAGAAAGTAGCATTAAGCTCTTTGAGGAAGGCTTGGGAACCCAAAAATTCCTTAACCGATGCAGTCACCTCCTTGCCAAAAATATCCCAATAATGCTGAAATAAAAACATGGGAAACCCATCAGGGTCTGGAGATTTCTCACCTTCAAAAGAGAAAGTAGCATATTTAATTTCCTTATCCAAAGGGATAGATTTCAGCCTCTTATTAGTCTCCTTATCAACTAGAGAGGGAATAACAGACAACAATTTATCCTAATTAGGGGAATTCATACTTGGGTCTTTAGATAGGAGAGAGGCAAAGTAACTCATCATTTCCTTTCTAATGTCTCCCTCCATAACAATCTTACTACCATTTGAATGAATACATGAGATCCTGTGAACAACCTTGTGTTTCAAAGTTGTCATATGGAAGAACCTGGTATTTTTATCTCTATCCTTAAGCCAGAGCACTCTCAACCTCTCTCTCCAAAAAATTTCCTACTTGGTAATAATATTATGATAGTCTTCCAAAATTTTATTTTCAATAACTTTAAGCTCCTCAAAAGGACCCTCCCTTTGGATTTGATCTTGAACCTCAATATCAATCTAAACTCTTTTTTGAGATAAACAAATGTCACCAAAGACCTCTCAATTCCAAATTCTAACTTTTCTTTTGATATAACTTAGTTTCCAATGTGGAGAAATGAGAGCTCTATCTAATTTCACCTGAATAAGCTCAGCTCTAGTTCTACTATTAGACCACATATAAGAAATAGCCTCAAGGTCCATATCAATGAGAACTTCATTGTTAATATAATCCATGAGGTTCATTCTACTTTACAGCTGATAGGGGTTACCTCCCACTTTGTCAACATCTTTCAACAAAGTATTGAAATCTCCCATGACCATCTAGCTCTTATCTTGAAAGTTCTTCCTCAAATCCTGCAATCTATACCAAAACATTTGTCTTCCTGCTCTAGTATTAGGACCGTAAATATTGATTAGAATCCAAGAGAATTTATTTTTGACATGATTAACCTTAACCATAATAATATTCTTCTTAGCAAGGATAAGAGAACAGTTGATAGAATTGTATTCCAAAAAATCGCCACACCACCTGAAGCCCCCTTAGAATTACATCCTATGCTAGCCCCATTTTTGATGGGATGGATCTTTTCAACTTTTTCTCTGAGAATTTTTGTTTCTTGTATCATCAAAATGGTCAAATTAAGATCTCTAACCAAATTCCTTAACACATCCTATTGATGAGGACTATTTAGTCCTCTTATGTTCCATGAAATTATCTTCATTTACGGTGTGGGGAACATACCTTTAGGATAGTCAACCGAATACCATCCACAATATTTGTTTTGCTTCATGTTCTCTAACATTTTTTTCTGGTTTTCTTCCTCTAGTTTTCCCCTTTGGAGTTCCTATGCTATCCCTCTGTGGATGTCTTTTCTGCACTCCTCCATGGTTTTGATTTTCATTTTTCTTAGTGGAGTCGTGCAAGAAAGATCCCTAACTAACTGTATCTCCTTTCTTTGTAGAGTTATTAATACTTTTCTTTCCACTTGCCTCTATCCATGTCTCTTCTTGTATTCCTTCTATAGAAGCCTATTTTTTCATCCTTGCATTTTCCAGGAGCAAATGGGGATATTGACTCACCTTTTCTACTATCTTTAATGGTTTCACTATGAATATTACATTCTTGGGTCTCAGAAAATTTTGAGTAAGAAACAAATCTAAAAATATCCTTAAATGAATCTTCCACCATAGAAACATAATTAGACAAGTTACCTTCCTCTTCCTGGGATCCCACACTTTCCACCCTTCTAGTAGCAGAGAACCTGCCCCCATTTTCTTCATCTTGAACTTCATTTTCCTCATTAGCATTGAATTCTGGAAATTCTTCCTTTTCATTCTCATTTTCTATGGGATTAGGCTTTGAACCTTCCTTCTCCTTAGGATTATCTAGCTCCATAGGAAGAACCTCTAGCTCTTTAGCACTTCCTTCCTCTTCTTGGATCTCCAGATACTTGGGATCCTCTTTATTGATTTCTCCTCAAGTTATTTCCCTCCATTCTCGCATTGTTCCTTTCTTTCTTTCTTGGTTATCCTTTTTTATCTTTGTGCATTGCTTTGACCGGTAACCTTTTTTTTTAAAGATAAAACATGCAAAGGGTAAATATTCATACTCCATAGGTTGAATGCATTTACCCAACTTGGACATGATTTTTATCACCTCTGGTAGATCTACTGAATGATGGACATTCACATGAAGTCTAGCGTAAACCAGCCTAGATCTCACTGCAGTCATGGGGTCAATAGATAGGAGCTTACCAAAACCTCCTCCAAACCAACAAAAACATCTTCATGTCAATATTTGAGCTTGGTAGACCCGGAGTCCTACCCACACTAGGGTAGAGATAAAAAAATCATCGCTCAAGTTTAAGTTAGTCGACCATTTCTGCAAAGCCAAAGATGACTTACCAAACATCCAAGGACCTCCAAAAAAAACATTGGATAATTCTTCCTCATTGGAGAAATCAAATGAGAAAAAACCTTTCAGCATTGTAGCAATGTCAACCTGACCCTTAAGTTTCCATTTCTTAGCTTCAAAATCTCTTGCCACATTTATATTTGGTCTTGGCCCAGTAATTTTCCAACTAGAGTTAGCACCATAGTTGCAACAGTATGGTCCACCAAAGGGTTTAGTATATGAATACCAAAGACACCCTTCTTAGGATCCAAAATATTTTTAACCCCCAAAAATGACAATTTTCCCGTAGGCTTGACCCCAAATAGCGAAGACCAACTACCATTACCCGATGACCTAGATAAAAACTTCCCAGCAGGGATAAAAGGGACTTTCTTACCAGTAGAAAATTTTGACATATTCTTAGGCCCACCACCTCAGGAAAGATCCTAATCTGAATCTTTTTCATCTTCTATTTCCTTCATGGATCCCTCCCCTGATGATCCTCCATCAATCTAAATCCCGACTAGCATGCTTGCTGCAAAATTTTTGCTATTTACAGGATTCCCGCTTGTTGATGTTTGTAGCTTCGATCAGATAAAATTAATGCGATATTAGTATTATGAGAATAGATTAAATTATGCACATACATATGCATACCAATATATATAATAATAATAATAGATATTATTATTATTATTATTATTATTATACACATAATCAATTTTCATTATATTAATCTCATAATAATGAATAGACATGTCCCATGAAGGGACATGTCTCTCCTAGTCTCATTCTCAATATAAATGAGAGAGATTGTTGCATTTGGAAAACACATACCACATACAACACAGGCAGTGCTATTACATTTGTAATGATCCTAAAACTTAATATGATATAAGAGCCAAGTTGTAAATGTAAGAAAGTAGTTTCTTGATGGTGAATGTGTGACTGTCTCAAGCAATATAGTCTTAGTACAAGGACCATATCTCACAAATAAACTATTAGATGTTGCAGAATTTGGGACATGTTGGTGATAGACAAATTACAAAGAATCTCACCAACGCAGGTGGAGAGAAAGAGTCGGGTGAAAAAGGTATAACTGAATGTATACAGGTCTATATGAAATTCCTAAAATCAGCTTTCATTAAAGAGATATATTAATTTGTTATGATCATGGTCAAGCATTAAAAAAGAAGCATGTATTCAAGGATGGGTGTCACTTTCTATAAAGCAAGGATTAATTATAGAGTGTCACCTCTCTTGAGAAATCAAGTCATTTCACAAGAAGACATGAGAATTGTTCAACGATATAAGAGTGGGAGTTGTACATTATGGGGCGGGGAATAATAACCAATGTTACATTTACATTTGAACCATCCTTAGTGGGGAGATAATTCAAAGGGGAGATGTCTCTCAAATAATCTTAGAAGGTATTTAATGATTTGATGTATATGGACCTTCAGTGAAGCAACTTGTGTCAAGGATGTTGATTCATAGATAATTACTTATTATCCTTGAATATTACATTTATCTACTCATTATAGTCTCTCTCTCATCTGTATTTATATACGTACTATAAGATCTAGTTTTCTTGATCTTTTTCGGGGATTCTCTTGCAGGAAAAAAGAAGATTGACATTAGATTCAAAGGGAATCTGACTCTTGAAAGGTAAATTTGGATGAGGAGATAGGAATATTGATATCAGTGTCATAGGGAGTTTGTTAGTTAATTTTAAGAAATCTTGGATAAAAAGATCAACAGATTGATATCTGCTCAATGAACTTTCTTCTCTGTGAGATAATTTTAAGGTGAAATACCTTATTTTCACCCTTTGCGTTGAGGCAAGATGGATGTCATGTGTGTGACTCCATATTTTTAATGGGCTTTCCTCCTCTGTAAATCATGAGGAAGTGACAACTTCCAAATGATTATCACTTATATTTGTTAGAGTAATTGGAAGGTGACGATCTTATAATAACTTGATCTTCTATTATGATAGACATCATGTGATGGATGAAATAGATCACAATAGATGATTTCCTGCATGGTGGATTCAGTTCCTTATACAGACCATTGACCTTCTATTGTGATAGACAACATGTGATGGCTGAAATAGATCACAATATATGATATCCTCCATGGTAGATTCAGTTCCTTAAACAGACCATTGACCTTCTATTGTGATAGATATCATGTGATGGCTAAAACAGGTCAAAATAGATGATTTCCTGCATGGTGGATTCAGTTCCTTAAATAGACCATTGACCATCTATTGTGATAGACATCGTGCGATGGCTGAAAGAGATCGCAATAGATAATTTCCTACATGGTGGATTCAATTCCTTAAATGTATCATTAAACTTCTATTGTGATAGACAAAAAATCATAATAGATAATTTCCTATATGGTGGATTCAGTTCCTTAAATACACCATTGACCTTCTATTGTGATAGACATTGTGTGATGGCTGAAACATATCACAATAGATGATTTCTTGCATGGTGGATTCAGTTCATGAAAATAGACCATTGACCTTCTATTTTGATAGATATCATGCGATAGCTTAAATAGATCACAATAGATGATACCTTACATTAAGGATACATTACCTATGGAAATTTTTGTGTTATGGTGAATATCATGAAACTTGATATTCTTGGTCAGACCATATCTCTTGATATCATGATGAGGTGATATCTTCTCTCTTAAAATAAATGGATATTTTTTTGAATTGCATTTTGAAGGATTTTATCTTCTCTCGCTAAGAGAGAGTGTAGATGTTTGTACCTTCGATCAGAAAAAATGAATGAGATATTAATATTTTGAGAATAGATCAAATTATGCACGTACATATACATACCAATATATAATAATAATAATAGATATTATTATTATTATTATTATTATTATTATTATAAATAATCAATTTCCATTATATTAATCTCTTAATAATGAATAGACATGTACAATGAAGGGACATGTCTCTCCTAGCCTCATTCTCACTATAAATGAGACAAAGATTGTTGCATTTGGAAAACACATACCACATACAACACATGCAATGCTATTACATTTGCAATGATCCTAAAACATAACACTACCCAAACATGAATTCAAACTGTTGTCTCCTCCTCCCACTTGCTCCATCTATGACTTCTACATCATGCTTAGTGTTTCTCAAATTCTTGTCATGCTAATATAGTAATAAAGGGACTTGTTAAAAAGAAATGGAGATTAAAAATAAAATAGAGGACCATGAAGGCTTCTTTCCATAAGAGAAATTTTTTATTATATCAAATTGATGCAGAAAATCATCAAATCCTATAAATCAGTAAAAAAAACCTCTATATAATAGAGGAATAATAGAATTTAGAGACATGAAAAAATTATAGACTTAGGCTCTAGAAAATCTCCTTCATTGTATTTATTATTTAATAACAAAAAATTACAGCTTCAAAAATGTCTGAATTCTATGATTTTAGCTATCCCATTGGATCATCAACAAACTCCTAAATTTAATCCTTAAAAGAATATCTAAGCCCCTAAATTAACTCCTACAAAGACTACTAAGAAAAATCATTTCGAAATAAAAATAATCAACTCCTAAAATTAGTGCTACGAAAACTACGAAGAAATGACAGAACTAAGGAAAAGTTGCATCAATGTTGTAGCACCAATTGGAATAAGCAATTCAACACTAATTGGAAAAAGAAACAAAAATAATGATGATTGAGAAGGATGAGTGGGTTTAGAGAATACATGAATCATATTTTAGGATTCAAGTATGACTTTCAAATGTCATGTATGATCATTTGATGGAGAGTTTTCATTGTATTCTTACAAAATGAGATAGAATTGTTAATTTATCAAATATTATCTTAGACAAGCTTTCTCTAGTGGATTTTATCTGATGGAGATAATGACCCTTATGTATCTTAGTTCTTGCATGGGGTTCAATGCAACTTTCCTTTGTGAGAAGTATCTCTCCTAAGCATTATGTATATGTACTTGGCCCAAGCTAATTTATCCAACTCCCATTATTTGTATTCTAGGTGTCTATTTACAATATCTTAGTATTCAAGTTTAGTCATAGACTCTTGACATATTCTCACATGGTATCAGAGCTATGGATTAAAATTTGAAAGTATCATATTAATCAAATATATTTGGATGCTTATGGGTATCTACAAATTCACAAATTCTTTATTGTTACAAGATGATTTCTTTTAGGGTAGATCAACATGTCATGATCTCTATTCAAATTTGGTTCATCTATCATGAGCATGGATGTAAAGGCAACTTGTTTCCCATGGTTTGAAGTGTTTGATATGCTTTTCAACATGGGAGTAAGCTATTTCACAATGCTAAAGGAGACAATTTGAAATTGGAAATCTAAATTTTGGTGTAGATATCATTAGTTTTATACCAATGAAAAAAGTATTTTTCTCCATATTTGCATGGTATATTGCTCCTTTCTATTGGTGCAGCTCGTTGATCTATATCTAAGGTGACTCATGTTGTTTCCTTTTACCAAAAAAATTAGGCCAATTCCTTTTACGACAAGCATACTTTGACCAAAACATATGATTTTTTCATTTTTTTAAAAGTGTGTAGAATTGTCTCTAGTTTGATGTCATATAAGTATTTTTACAATAAACTTTCAAATAAAAAAGTTATTAAAATAAAAAAATAGCTTGCTAGCTTTAGTTTGTAGACCTATTTTAGTAGAAATTTAATGAAAAATAGAAAAATTAATCAAATTTACAAACAACTTATTTTTTTGAAATCTGCATAGTCTGATCTAAAATGGATTTTTATTTTGCCAAAATATTCCTACAAAAATATCTTCAGATAGATGTCTAAAGTCCTTATTTTGTATGGACACTAGCAGAGCCCTCAAGTTGCGGGTCAAACTAGGTGCAAGGCTATGGTACGGCTACCCAAGCCCATTTCCAAACCAAAAACCAGTGGTAAAAGAAAGCTTGAAATTCAAATTTTTTAGAAACAGGATCTTTTTTAGTAAACGCGACCCCATTTACCTTTTTTTTTTAAATCATAACGTATAAATGACTTGATGGAAGGTTTTCTTTAAAAATTAATATTTTTTTCAAAATGGGTTCATGTTTTGAAATGGGGCCCCATTTTGTTTTTCAAAACAAGACCCTGTTGTGTTTTTTGAAATGAGAACCCGTTTCTAAAATTTTAGGCTCGGATCCCGAAGCTAAACAAGACCCCTTTCATTCTAAGCGAGAACCTGTTTCCTTGAGTGTGATTTCGTGAATTTGGCTAAGTATGAGAGTTCCACCATAAGTGGACTCAACTTCTTGCACTTACCCATTAGTCTGTGCTACTAAAATGTTTTACGATTACTTTAAAGTAGATGACCCCATGAATTTTGTAGTTCAATTTATGCTCAAAAGTTTAAGGTCCAAAATATATGGAAGCTGGTGGTGTCATGGAATGTATTATTTAGCATGTTGAGTAATAAAAATTAAATTAAAATTACCTAAAAATGAAACAAAGAGATGATTGACAAGTGGAAAATAAAAATCCTAAGCTAGTTGGGCAATGTCTAGCTCCCTACCTTTTCAACCCTCTTAAATTTGTTGTCCGAAGCAGTAGGAATTGTAATTTTTATGAAAATATTCTAATTAATCCTATAGAAAAATTTATTTTGTTCAATTGGACGTCCTGTCCTTAAAATAGATATCAAAGCCCCTCCATGAGACCCAACCTTAAGGTGCATTTATCAATGAGGCTACTAAAGAAAACCTTTGATTAGTTGCATGATTAGTTGTGCGTGAGTACCTAACATGGCCTAGTTACTGAGACTTGTGTGTTACATTCTCGCATGTCTTGCAAAAAATTATTCGCCCTAAATTGCACTTAAGAGAGATGTTGGAGTAAATAAGATTTTACTTATTTACTTGCTTAAGTAAACTTAGGAAATCAGGTTAATTAATGTTTGATTATTATGTAGTTTTCAGTTTCTATTTAGCTAGTTGCATCTACCTATTCTTGTTCTTTCCTTTATAAGAAATGCTAGTGTATATTGTAAAGAGCTCATAATTAATTTATTTTTATTATGGTGAATGGCTATCTCTATGAATATTTTCGAAGGTTGTGATCCAAGCTTAGGAGCATTGCTCCAACTCCTTGTTCCATTGTTTGTTGAGAAATAGTGGTATTGAATAATAATAAGCCTGTTCGTAGGTGTTGTGTTTGAACTAAGTTGCACAAGCTATTGTGTAGTGTTGGGAGTGGAGAGAGAATTTCATAGATTCTATAAATGAGAATATTGGGAATCTTTGAGCTTGCAGGCATGTTGATTGACACAATCTCACTCTGTTGGAATCTCTAAGGATCAGCCACTCACCTTGTGCTAAGGAAATAACCATACAACGTAATTGTTAGCTAGTTAAAACTCATCGCAGGTTGTGAACTAATTTGAAAATTCTTACAACCTAAAACTGTGAGTCTAATATTGGGTATGTGTAGAGGAAGGAATAGGTAGAGGAAGGAAGCTCACTGAGTCATTTCCTGAAAGTCTGACTAAAATATATACGTGTTGAGAATTCGGGTTTCCATGGGCCTTAACTATGACCATCTCTCATACCATTTAGTTACTATTGTTCGTGTTCATATTTGGTACCAAGGAAATCATTAAAATCTAATTCCAACAAATGATCGAGTTCATGAGCCATTGAACAGATCAATTTTGAAGGCGGGAAATGCCTTAGCTGAGAATTTAACAGCTTGTATGAAGAGCTCACGGGAAATACAAGTGCTTACAAACTTGGTTCTCAGGAAAGACAACAAAAGAATATTGAGTGGTGTATGGAATACAAAGTAGACTATTCAAGAACACTAAGAGTTGGCCATGTAGGATTTGCTCCAAACCTACAGGAAGTACAAATTGGTCTTCTAAACACAACAGGACAATCTCAATCTAGGTGATGGTAGTCTTCAAACAAGGTCAGATTTTAGAGCTAAGTCTAATATTGAAGACTCTACTATTGACATTTCAATGAAAATGCTTGTCTGTTACCAGTGTGGTTGTCTATGATTGAACTTATCTGGTTTAGCTATGTGCATATTTAGTGAAATATCTACTTTTATAACTCACACCAATAATCTAAATAATCTCAGTTGGAATTTGAAACCCATAACTTGCATTCATGCAAAATGTTTGAAAAAGTTCTCTCTTCATTCGGTTTTGGCTAAGTATGTATAAATTTGGCACCACTTTGGCCAAGTTAGAGTGCGAAAAAATCGAGCAGCAAATAAGGGTGGCATCAGGAAGTTGAATTTCACATGTCTATTCACTTTGTTCTAGTTATAATGCAATAAGAAAAAACCTTAGTTTATCTAAAAAAATCATTTCTATTATACCTTAGAATTTAAATAATAGAATCTAAAATCTTTATCCTTTAACATCATAATTGTATCCAATGAGGATACATTTTAAATCCTTATTATTTAAAAATTTCACTTCTCCTTTTGCATATGTGCATATTTTGAACAGTGAAAAAATCTAAACTATCTCAATGAAGTCTTCTGAACCTAACCACACCCGTGTAAATATTTTATCCACAAGAGATCATGTAGAAGACTTGTAAGTAAAGTAGCAAGAAGTGGAAACAACTTCAACTCAAAACATCTATTCTAAACTAACACTACTAAGAATACTCCTAGCCCTCTCCATTAGTATCATATTCATTCTTTCTACAACTCCACTAGAGGTTTCGATTATGTTTTAGTGCAAAGGGAAATTTAAGTATTCTTATAATGTTTCAATGGGAAATTTTTAAAAAATATTTACTACTGAATCTTTAATACAAGCCTTCAAAAATTATGTCTCGCATGAATTTAAAAATAAAATTAATGTGAAATTTTTTATTCAATGGAAATAAATTGAATGTCGTAGTAAGGCTAGCATGTATTACAATCTTGTCTTCAGGACCTCCTATTCTTTTGTGCACTTGAATCAAAGCACGTAACATTCGTTTGTGTTGTCTCAACTTGTGAGAAATTGTTCCGAACATGAACTTTCAAATCATCTCTTCCAATTCTCTACAAATGACCTCATGAACTGCTCTATCCTTGCTCAAATTTTGTATCTCAGTGTTTGCAACAATGGTTTCAATATGTCAATCAAATTTTTAAACACCTATATAATATTATACAATTTCAGTGGCCCTAAAAACCTTCCTACACATGTGGGGTGGAAAATGTTAAGTTTTTAGGATAGCTGCAAATGTAATAATACTCTATGTTATTTTTATTTTCTAAATGCAACAATCTCTCTTTCATTTATATTGGGAATGAGGATAGGAGAGAAATGTCCCTTCATGGGACATGTCTATTCATTATTATTTATAAGAAAGGACATACCTCTTCCAACTAATTATAATTTAATCAATCTTATAATGTTTCATCAATCAATTATTAATTAAGAATAATAATTTAATAATTTAATATTAAATATTAAATTTCATATGATTAATAATAATATAACATATATATTATATTATTATTAATCAACACATATTAAATATATTCTAATAATCATACGACTGAAGATACAAATATTAACACTCTCTCTTAGCTAGGGAGGATGATCAAACAAAATGTGTAGTGGTCTCTCGTGTCAACACTTATGACCCTTACCATATCTACACAAGACATCAACACTCCCTCTTAGTTAGGGAAGATAAAATTCATCAAA
>MU226865.1:411493-437756 GCA_018584345.1 Thuja plicata
GATATCAAGAGATATGGTCTGACCAAGAATATCAAGTCTCATGATATTCACCATAACTCAAAAAATATTTTAGATATCACCTCAATATGATATCAGAGATATGGTCTGACCAAGAATAACAAGTCTCGTGATATTCACCATAACTCATAGATTTATAAATATAATGTCATGATATTGGGAGTATTTGTCACAGAATATCAAGTTGCATGATATTCTCCAAATACTCAGAGTAATGGCCTACCAACATCAAGTCACATGATGTCCATGAAGTAATCAAAAGTTTACAAAGATATCATATCATGATATTAGGAGCATTGGCCTGCAGAATATCAAGTCGCATGATATTCACCAAGTGATTAGAGTAATGGCCTACCAACATCAAGTCAACATGATGTCCACCAAGTACTCAAAATTTTACAAAGATAGCATATCATGATATCAGGAGCATTGGCCTATAGAATATCAAGTCGCATGATATTCACCAAGTGCTCAGAGTAATGGCCTACCAACATCAAGTCAACATGATGTCCACCAAGTACTCAAAAGTGTACAAAGATATCATATCAAGATATCGAGAGCATTGGCCTGCAGAATATCAAGTTGCATGATATTCACCAAGTGCTCAGAGTAATGGCCTACCAACATCAAGTCAACATGATGTCTACCAAGTACTCAGAGTAATGGCCTACCAACATCAAGTCACATAATTTCCACCAAGTACTCAAAATATATCCATAGGTAATGTGCACTTACCATAGGAACATTCATATCATCTATCATGATCTGTTTTAGCCATCATAAGATGTCTATCATGATAGAAGATCAAGTTATTGTAAGATCGTCACCTTTCCATAACTTTAACAAATACAAGTGATAATCATTTGGAAGACGTCACTTCCTCATGATTTACACAGGGGGCAGACCCATTAAAAAATATTGAGTCACACACATGACATCCATCATGCCTCAACACAGAGGGTAACAAGGGATATCACTTCGAACTTCTCTCATAGAGAAGAACTCATTAAGCCAATATCAATCTATTGATCATCCAATATTGCTTAAGATGAATTGTGAGACTCCCTCTGAGTCTAATATCAATATTTTAGCTCCTCATCCAAAGTCACCTCTGAAGATTCAGACTCCCTCTGAATCTAATCTTCTTTTTCCTGCAAGAGCATCTCTAGAAAAGATCAAGACAAATAGCTCTTATAGTACGTATAGAAATACAGATGAGAGAGAAACAATAATCATTAGATAAATGTAATATTCAAATATAATAAATACTTATCTGTGCATCAACATCCTTGACACAATTTGCTTCAATGAAGGTCCATATACATCAAACCATAAAATACCTTATAATATTATTTGAGATAAATCTCCCATTTGAATTATCTCCCCACACTAAGCATGGAAATGTAATATTGGTTATTATTCTCCCCCCATAATGTACAATTCCCACTCTTATATCTTTGAACAATTCTCATGTCTTCTTATGAAATGACATGATTTATCCAAGAGAGGTGACACTATATAATTGATGCTTTCTTTATAGAAATAGACACCCTTCCTTGAATGCATGCTTCTTTGTTATTTCTTGATCGTGATCATAACAAATTAAAATATCTCTTTAATGAAAGTCGTTTTCAGAAATTTCACATAGACCCGTACATAGTCCGTCATAACGTTTGAATCCAAGAAATTCTCTCTAATCACTTCGGTGAGATTCTTGGAAATTAGATTTTCACCAACATATCAGAAATTTAGCAAAATCCAACGGTTAATTTGTGCGATATGGTCCTTTTACCGAGACTTTATTTTTTGAGACAACCACACATTCACCATCAACAAACTACTCTCTTACATTTGTAGTCTGGCTCTGATACTATGTTAAGTTTTTAGGATAGCTGCAAATGTAATAATACTCTATGTTATATTTATTTTCCAAATCCAACAATCTCTCTTTCATTTATATTGGGAATGAGGATAGGAGAGACATGTCCCTTCATGGACCATGTCTATTTAAATATTATTTATAAGAAAGGACATTCCTCTTCCAACTAATTATAATTTAATCAATCTTATAATGTTTCATCAATCAATTATTAATTAAGAATAATAATTTAATAATTTAACATTAAATATTAAATTTCATATGATTAATAATAATATAACATATATATTATATTATGATTAATCAACACATATTAAATATATTCTAATGATCATACGACTGAAGATACAAACATTAACAGAAAATTTCAAAGTGTGTACATAATAAAAAAGGTTGGAAGTATTGGCATATTACATTAGTGTAGGCTAGTTTTTAGTATAGATTAATAAATAAAAGTTAGGTTATTTGGGAATTTATTCATGTAGGTCATTAATATTTAGGAAAATAATGGCTTTATATAGCTAATGTTGATCATTGTAAAAATATTTATGCAATGAAGGATCAACAATGAGGCAACTATTTTTTGTATGCAGCAATAAATAATTAAATGAGTTGTAGGCACTGCAACTGTTATAGATGCACAAGGATTATCCTATGTCACACGTTAAAGGTATCAATTCACAAACTCCAATAGAATTGAATTGTTATTGTCTTATACGAAGGAAGTGGTTAAGGTGTATCTACATTCTATAGCTTGGATGGTTGCAGTCTAATGTTGGGGTTCCATGGAGGGGGCTTCCTTAAAAATATAGCTGAGGCAACAAATATTATGTAGGAATATTTAAAGCTTAGAGGTCCCATAAATTTTGTAATGCATTTCAGCTTTAAAAATTAAGCCCCTCAATTTAAGGAAGCTAAATTTTGTAGTGATTAGAAATGGGTCAAAAGAAATATTTTCTTTCTAATTTTTTTAAAATCAATCTCCCTCAAATCTTTTGTAAGGAATCATTTATTTTATAGGGAAACTAGAGAGAAATCATTGACATGTGACCAAAATAAATCCTAAGCTGGGGCAATTTCTAGCACCACCTCTTTTTTACTTGCTTAAATTCAGAAATTTAAATAGTAGGAACTCTTATTTTTTAGAAAAAAAAAATTCTAAATAATCCTCTAGCCAAAAAATAAAATTCTCATGGGAGCTCTCGCTCCTCAAAAATAGAGCTCAAGCCTCCTCTATGGGACCCATGCCTAATCCTATTAATATTGTTGTATTTGACATACATTGGGGATTTCTATTCTATTTGATATAAGTTATGGTAACTATTACGTGCAAGGATAGTGAAGGCTTGATTCAACTCAAAGACCATGTCAATTTTATTAACGTTTCTCTTTCAACAATAAATTTGGATCGGACATTATTGAAGTTTTGGTTTCGAGGTAAGGCATCTGTGAACCAAATCTAATATGACAATGAACACAAAAGATAACAATATAAATTAGTTGATCATTTTTTTTCATTTTCCAAGGGAAGTGTTGGGTGTCATTGTTTCTTTTCCCTAAGACTAGTAATCCTACATCCATGTTTCTTCTAAGTTTTTAAATTTTTAAATATATTGTTGGATGCATATTGTAAGGAAACTTAGGTGCAGAAACAACTTCCTACACTAATCTCTAAAGGAAAGTATTGTGCAAATTATTTTAAATCCTTACAATTTCAGATTCGGTAACTACTTTAACAAAGATATTGCAGCCATATACCATGCATACATAAAATAGAGAATGACACAATGATTTACCCTGGGGAAAACCTTTCGGTAAAAAACCCCACCACTCCAGAACATGCACAATGTATTATCTTCAACACAACGGTTACAACACACTTGCAATGCAAGTTCTTTCAGGAGACAATCGACACACAAAGACAAATCTAGTAGCACCAGATCATACCAACAATACACTCTTTTCCTATATCTGTCTACAACCCTAAAAATGCTTATATCATGTGCTTTCCTTTTTAGGGCAACTTCCAAAGATAGTCGTATTAGGGTTTTACCATTCTCCAAGAAAATAGGAACCCCACGATTATGGAAGAGTGTACAATACTCAACTTTATCAGTTGCCACATTTCATTGCATGTCTTCACCCATCATTGAATCTTCTAGAAATAGCTCTTACATGTCATAGGAATCCATCATAACTGTTTCAGCCATGATCTCCTTACACATAATTCAAGATGCCGACACATCAAGTGGAGTGACACATCAACATGCCAACTAGACATGTACACTCACACTTAATTACATTATTTGCAAGAAATACATTTTACAAAACATATAATAAGAATAGGAATTATCCAAGGTTGAGACGCCTTATTCCTAACACATATGCTAGTCATATTAGAGCTTATTGAAATTTGTGTTGTGTCCTCACATGCGGTATGGTGTGACATGGTTCATGGAACTTGTGATCTTTGATTGAAGGTGGAAAATTTGAATTTCTATTGACTTGGAGGTCATCATTGGTTAATATTTATTTATTCTATCTAGATCCATTATTAGTTATACAAGTCTTGATCGGTAATATGTTTTATGCATGAATTTTCTATGGATTAAGGAGCTTAAATTTTAATGTATAAAATATTTAATGGATGAAATTTCTATGTATTAAGGAGGTTCAAATTATTTTGGATAAGGAGGTTGAAGGTTAAACATTCATGTACAGTACTATTTTTTAAGTTTTGGTTTTAGAATTAGTGTTGAAGGATTATATAGGATTTCCTCATTTATATTATAATGCATCATCAGTTGAATATGACATCCACATGTATGGACACTACTAAGACATAAGAAGTAGAAGCAATCTATAGCTGCTTGCATATTTGTACTTCAGAAATCTCTTTAAAATGTTAATATTAGTTGAGAAGGAAGAAAATATGCTTTAGACTTTAAATATATGTTATACATAGAGGTTGGAGGCAACAAAGACAAGAGGACACCTATCATGTTGAGCTAGCTTCTCACTTAGGGATGACCCATTGCATAATAAGAATCTTGTTTGATTCCCTTAAGAAAAGAGGGGGATCACCATATTTGTGTCCCTGAAGAAAAGAGGGGGCTTGACATATTTTCAGCCCTGAAGAAAAGAAGGGGCTTGAGATATTTGTGTCCCTGAAGAAAAGAGGGGGCTTGGAATCATGATTGTCTCTTCAATGAGTAATAGGGGTAAGATTTGGTTTTTGATTTATCAATCATTAGAGGAGATATTTCTCACACTCAAAGGAGAAGTGACTTTTGAAGTAAAGGTTATTTCATGTGCAGGCATGTGGTTGGTGATTTGTGTAGTAGAGGAGTGATTGTTTCCCTAGCACTTAAGGAGGCATTTGACACACTCAAAAGAGATGTGGACATTCAAAGTAAAGGAATCTCATGTGTAGCACTAGAGGCATTAGACACACTTATAGGAGATGTGGAATTTCAGTTGAAATGTCTCATTATGAAAGGGGAGTGGGAACACTTTTATGTTGTCTCATGTTGCCAACTATTGAGGGCTTTAATGTCAGGAGATCCACTCATGTACTTAGTTTGGTGTTTCTTGGGGGTTCTATCGTCAAGAGATCAACTATTACAATCGGTCAGTATTTCTTGGGTGAGTGAGGAGGATTTGTGAAGACACTTCATCAAAGTATTTTAAAGGGTTCAAAACCCTTTCAATGTTCCACTCTTGTTTAGATTAATATAATAAGGGGGGAAGGTTAGGGTATTAAATTAGTGTAGGCTAGTTGAGAAGTTATTCTCATAGGTGTCAGGCTAGTTGAGAAGTTATTCTCAGAGGTTGGATATATTCAGGACAATAATAGCTTTATATAGACAATGTTGATCATTTTAAAAATCATCTAAATATGTATTTAAATGTTGTATTCCACAAATGTAATTAGGTGTTTTTCTCTTACAGGAAGGTCTGCACATCCATATATTCTTCTCTTCAAACTCCTAGACAATGTTGTACAATTTCAGTAACCTTCAATTACCTTCCAATTTATAACACATCATGTTGTATAGTCTTATAATTAATAGTAACTATCACAATGAGATGGAAGGCTTATGCATCTATAGATTTTCCCTTTTCAAACTTGTTATATTAGTACTTGAGATCGTGCCTAATAAGAGAGACATTTTTTATATGTCAAATTTAGCTTGTGAAATACCATATAGAAACATTCACATTCATGTTGGAAAGTGATCAAATTTTGTAAATATGATTCACTTTTTGGTTTTCATTTATGGAAACACATCTGGGTTTAAGTTTGATTACTTTGAAGATAAGTTTTGATGATTCAGAAATTGTCTAAGTATAGTAGTAGAGATACAAAAGTATTTTGAAAGTCGAAGACAGAGATCGGTGAATTAGGTAAAGAAAGCTTAGAGGAAGCAAGTATGGAGTATGTTTGACCTCCACCTAAGATTGATTTTGGTTTGGTTAAGTCTACGATGAGTTAGAAGTATTTGAAGACAGACAGACTGCAGAAGAACAATGATACAAAGAAGTTGGATAGAAGCAAAGATTGAGGGAGTATGACTTGGAATCCAGGCAATCGAAGTTGTATTTTGGTTGTTGATAACCTACACATTGACTATGAAAGAGCTCTGACTATGAATTTAATGTTTACTATATTAAATGTATTTTGTATTGAAGGCTGACTTATTAATATTTGTAATATTCATACTGAGAGCCGACTTTGTAAAGTTGAGAGATATTTATGTAAGATATTTTTCGTAAAGATTGTATGTAGTATGTAATAATTATCTGGAAGAGAAAATATGTGAATGGCAGAGCAGAGAATGATAGAGATCATTGAAGAACTATAAAGGAACTATCAAAGCATTAGTGATGCTTTTTTTTGTTCATGACTGAGAACTTTTGTAACTGAATTATATTGTAAGAGTTGTAAGCTCGGAGGCCCCTAACATGGTGTTGTGAACCTTTAATAGGCTTTTTATTCCTCTAACAAGGAAATGTACTATGTAATATTTAGCTCCTTATAGGGCTAGGTCTCCTTACAGGGAAACTATAGTTTAGTGCATGCTTGTGGGTATCATCCCCACCGGGGTTTTCCCTTGGCTAGGGTTTCCTTGTAAGAAAACATAGTGTTATGAGTACTATGTCATTTACTTATGTTCTTTACTTTACTACAAATGTATGATTAATGTTTAAGTGGTTGAAGAAATAATTAAAGTGCTATTATACTGATTCACCCCCCATCTTAGTATAATCCAATCCTAACAATTGGTATTAGATATTTTGGCCCTTTGAGAGAAGGCCTAACAACTTGAGGGAGATCAGAATGGATTTGCATAGTTTGTAAGAAAACTTTGATGCTGCACTTAAAGACCTTGATAAAGAGAAAGAAGAGAATGGATAATTGAGATTCAACTTGCGGAGAGGTGAGAAATTTATAAAGAAACTCAGATAACAGCTTGAGCTTTCCAGAATTCAAAGAGAAGATTTTGTGGCTCTGATAAAAGATGACTTGGATGTGGACAATTCAGATCAGGTGAAACAACTAAAAGAAGAGATTGAGACTTTGAAACATGAAAATAATTTGATGGCTAAAGAAGTACAGATGCAAAAGGATGCTAACAAGAAATTTGAAGAAACTTTAAATAGTGCATTGAATCAAATGAAGGATGAGGCTGACAACTACAAGAAAAAATACATGGAATTGGAGAAATACAATTAGATTGTGAAAGGTGAACTTGTTGAAGCAAAGAATCACATTGAGAAACTTCACACCAGCAGTGATTTGATTAATGAAAAACTAGACAAACATAAACCTAAAGGTGATATGACTGGTATTGGCTTCAATGAAGTTGAATGTTCAAATAATCAAGAAGAGAAATCAGATGAGAAGATTGATGTTGAGAAACCATCTATTGAAGAACCTAAAGAGCATATCAGACCTTTTAGAGGTAGATGCTTTGGTTGCAACAGATTTGGACACATGAAGAGAGACTGCAGAGGTAATGCCCCTTTTAGAACTTTTTATGTTTATTGTTTTAACTATAATGGATATGGGCACAAGAAAGAAGAATGTAGAAAACCTAATCAATCTGGATATAGAAAAGACAATGGAAGAGAACCTATTATGAAACCTACATGCTAAAAATGTAATAACATTGGACACATTGTGAAGTATTGTAAGTTACAAGTTAATCAGGAAAGAAGACCTCCTATATGTTACAAATGCAATAATCCAGGACATATAGCAAAGTTTTTCAGGTATAATGGAGTAGATAATAGAAGAATACCACCTCCTATGAATTCATAGAAGAATGGAAATGATACTGGCAAGAGTATTACAGATGTGAAGAATGATTTTGAAAATTATTTTAAGAAAATAGAAGACAACAACAGTGGAAAGATTTGGAAAATCAAAGGAACAAGTGAGACATTAGTTCATGGAGAGTCAGTAGATGCTACTGGATCTTTGCCTAAAGGTAGCAAGATAGAATTGACCTAATTGGTTGATCATGGCCTTAGGGGCAGCATTGGATATAGACGTCATAATTTATCCTGCCCCAAAATTTGTAGATTGAGCTCATGTGAGCTTGTGTGTGAACTAAGCCGACATCATGGATTATATACCTAAGAGCGCACCATCATTTGACTTGTATATTTTGTTCGTGAGATCTAGCAGCCTACTAGACAATATAAAGTGAAAATGAAAGTTATAACCTAACTTGTATAAAGGACCGTTTGATGACCTATCTATTTACCATTTGACAAAGAGAAAGCAAAGGATGTCACTCCTAGAGTTATAAGATCATGTAAGCCTAAATTACCTAAAGAGAAAAGAACAATAGGAGAAGAGAAGAAAACAACAAAACACATTGGGAAACCGGACATGAAGATGCTAGAGAAAAGAGCATTAGAGAAAGGTAAATTGGTTACAATTGATAAATTCTATGACAGGTATGAGGAATCAGATAAGATGAAGATAAAAGACATTTTGATAGAGCATTTGCTTACATTCAAGAAGACTCTTTTAGAAATTGAAGGAAGTATACCTACAGACCTGTATACAAAATTGGAGAACAAAAAACACTTGGCATAGATTGAGGATGATCAGATCAGAAATAAGGAAATTGATAACATGTTGCCTGTGTTATCAGTACAGGAGAAGGATAGTGTATTCAAAGAATTGAAACCTCTATTAAGAACCAAGATTAGACTATTGGAAATAATGGCTAGGAAGTATGATGAAGTGACTAAGGAAACTCAGAAGGCATTAAAGAATATTATGATGAGTTCTACTTCTAGCAAGCCCTCGCCTCCTAAAACCACACAATTGGGAATGGTTGAGAGACCTAAGGTGACAAAGACATCTACAGAGAAGAGTGAAGCAGTCCCTCCACCATATTTCTATGTCTCTGGTGTGGTAGTGACCCTTGACCCCTCACAAGATGAGAAAGACCCTTTTATAGGAAATTTGGATGCCTCTATTGCAGATGAAGCAGAACTGAAAGAGGAAGTTGAGAAAAAAAGTATGATGAACAAAAGATAGAACAAAAGGGAGATGAAAAGAAAGAGGTAAACTCACCATCTATTTCATTGTTGGAAAGAAGTGATATAAATGTGGATAGCATGGATGAAGTTGAATTGGTAAAACTGGCATTTACTACATTAAAAAAAACAAAGGAAAGATAGGAACAGAAAGGAGACAAGAAATAAAAAGTAATTACTAGAGATATTGATATTGTGAACAAATTGCTTCTAGTACCTATAGTTTTCCATCACAAAGATGACATTGAGAACTTGAAAATTACACTTGATGAATTTGATGGGCACTATGAAAATTTGCTGAAGATTGCAGAGGAGAAGGCAGAGAAGAAATATTCAGAGAAGAAGTTGATAGAAGTCTTCAAGTCCATCACATGGGCCTTAGGCATTATAAAAACTTGTTTGACAAATGCAAAGAGATTCATTGGGCGTGGGAGAAAATTGTTTAGCTATTGCATGAATCTGATTAGGCATGTTCAAAATGTTGACGACATTATTGCCAAGGAGAGGGCAACTCTAAACAGTTTAATGGATGATTATGGAACATCTCCACAATCAAAAACATAAATAGAAACAAAATTTACAAGGATATTGGACAAGCTCAGTGTATTGGAAAATGAAAAAGAGAGAGTATTGAAAATCTTTAATTTTCTGAGGAGCTTTGTCACTCCGAAGTTATCCATACTTGAAGCTCATCTCTCATATTTGGAGAAAGTTGAAGATTCATTGACTAAAGGTTTACCCACAGAATTTAAAGGGGCTGAAACTACATCATTTGCAATGAATGGTTTGATTCACATCAGTAAAAAATTGTTCAAGACATGGAGCATTGAAGTGAAGATTTTGGAAGATTCTTTTTCAGGATATTCTGAAACTGGTAAGCAAGAACTAAAACTTATTTCTTTATATGCACCTTTTTCATTGTTGTCAAAGGGGGAGAATAGAAGAAAAAATGAATTAAAAAAAATTATAATATAGTAAAAGAAAGAGAGAAAAATATGGAGAAGAGATAAGGAGAAGAAGAGACAGTTTTGATTGGTTGGAACACTTGGTCATTTTTTTGTTAAGTGTTGCCATCAATGCGAAAGGGAGAGATTGTTTGCAAGCGATCAACTTTGGTAAATATGATTCACTTTTTGGTTTTCATTTATGGAAACACATCTTGGTTTAAGTTTGATTACTTTGAAGATAAGTTTTGATGATTCAAAAATTGACTAAGTATAGTAGCATAGATACATAAGTATTTTGGATGTCGAAGACATAGATCAATGAATTAGGGAAAGCAAGCTTAGAGGCAGATAGTATGGAGTATGTTTTACCTCCACCTAAGATCAATTTGGATTTGGTTGATTCTATGATGAGTTAGAATGATTTGAAGACAGACAGACTGCAGAAGAACAGCGATACAGAGCAGTTGGACAACAATGAAGATTGAGGGAGTATGACTTGGACTCTAGGCAACTGAAGTTGTATTTTGGTTTTTGATATCCTACACATTGACTATGAAAGAGAACCAACTATGAATTTAATGTTTACTATATTAAATATATTTTGTATTGAAGGTCGACTTAGTAATATTTGTAGTACTCATACTAAGAGTCGACATTGTAAAGTTGAGAGATATATATGTAAGATCCTTTTGGTGAAGATTGTATGTAGTATGTAATAGTTATCTGGAAGAGAAGATATGAAAATGGCAGAGTAGATAATGATAGAGATCATTGAAGAACTATAAAGGAACTATCAAAGCATTAGTGATGCTTGTTTTTATTCATGATTGAGAACTTTTGTAACTAATCTATATTGTCAGAGCTGGAAGCTCAGAGGCTCCTAAAAAAGTGTTGTGAACCTTTAACAAGGTTGTTATTCCTCTAATAAGGAAATTTACTATGTAATATTTATCTCCTAACAGGGCTAGGTCTCCTTACAGGGACACTATACTTTAGTGCATTCTTGTGGGTATCATCCCCACCGAAGTTTTCCCTTGGCCAGGGTTTCCTCGTAAACAAACATGGTGTTATGAGTACTGCGTCATTTACTTATTTTATTTTCTTTACTGCAAATGTATGATTAATGTTTAAGTGATTGAAGAATTAATTAAAGTGGTATTATATTGATTCACCCCCGCTCTCAGTATAATCCAATCCTAACAATTCATAACATGTATGATACGTAAAACTTGATAGCAGGCTTCATACTAAGACCTTTATAATTAATATGGACTTGAACACTAAATCCCTTAATGGATTAATTATAATTTTTAATGAATCTTTTTTTATGAAATGACATAATTATAATGCCACATTATTACAAAAGATAGAACATATCAATGATATAATTTAAAGGAAACCATAATGCAATATTTTGGTGAAGAGACTTGCTCTCTAGAATGGAATTTAGCGGGTAGGGCTTAACAGGGGATAGGAAACAATAGGTTGTAACACACACACACACACACACTCACATGGAGTGGATGAGAGGTTCCCCACCCAGAGGCCTAGAGATAGTAGAGAGGCATCATTATTACTCTTTTTTGCTTTGGGCAAGATTGATCAAATTATTTAGAGTCTTTGACGTGGATGTGAAATGAATATTTCTTGGGCTTTTAGAAATGATGTAATAAAAAACTTCAAGACCACTCTTCATTTTGTATTTCCAAATTTGAGAAGTTATTTTTTCATATATGGAGAGTCCACCACTTAGCAAGTTTTCCTTACAGCCATAAAAATTTTATATTAATTTTTTTCACCTACCTATTTTAATGGTCAAAAGAACATCTATTTTGAATTAATTTTGTGTTAGAATGTTCTATAAACCAGATATCAATTTTATATAAAAAAATACCAATCAAATTAATTACCATTAATTCAATATGTAGCGTGACTTAGACAATTTTACATTCCTATCACTAAATCGTTAGTAGTAACAAAGTTTTGTTTGCTAAAGAACATTGATTCCTTGGAAGGACTAGAAATAGTTTATTAAAATTGGTGGATTAGATTGTTTAAAAAGATGAGTATGATATTCAATATTCATTTTGACTAGATAAACCATCTTATGGTGTACACTTTTCTCTTAACAAACCTTGACACTTACGTAACCTTTCCATACGTGTACTAGTGAGATTTAGGAGCCTCGAGTAGGTGATGCACATGAACTAATTAGATAAGACAATGGGAAAAAATTATATAATGTGTTACAAGAGTACAACATGAATCTGATAGAAATACTTTATATGTACTAATCTAATGAACTATAACTGATTGAATGTTTGAAGATGTTAAGTTGATGATCCCCGAGATACAGAAAGTTAATGCAAGACATTAAATCAGTTAATGTATTGTATTGTAATTGATGTCAACTTGATATAATCTGATTGTCAAAGACATCAAAGAATCAAAGAGAAAAATCTTATGTTATCAGCAATGCATAAAATTTTAGTATACACAAAGTGACAACAAACACCAACGGACAGTGCATACCGACGGATAGAGAACCCCAAGAAGAGTCACAGTGATACCCGAGAAAGCATTACCAAAGTGATACTTGATAAGAACTAAATGTCATAGTGTTTCCTAATGCACAAACAACCCCGATGGATAGAGATGCCCGAAGACAACTACAGTCAAGACCGAACAAACAAGGAGTTAAACATTGATAAGAACTCAAGTTTAGAAATGACAAAAGACTTAGCTGGCAGGAGATAAATAAGGAGTTAACTAATTGATTACATTTTTTTCATCCACCAGTTAAAATCTACAGATAAGCTATATATTTAAAGGTAGTTTTATTCCAGTTTTCAAGGAGAAATCTACAGGATAAAACTAAAGCATGTTTTAAAGAAAGAATGGAAAAATGTGCGGATCACGTAAAGAACAAGAAAAGACAAGGACTTAGAAACGGTAAAATCATGTCTATAAGAGAGATAAGCTAATTCATTATGAATTGGGGGAAGAATAGAAGAGGATGCTAAAGAGAATATTGGTGAAGATAAGAAGTCTTCATACAGTCCTGATCAACAAGATGAAGAAAAAAGCTAAAGGTCTCTACGGACACTGAGCAACAGAGAAGAAACAACATCACCAAGAAGAAAGAAGTGGATCAAAGGAACAGAAGGGAAAAATTGATGAGAAAGGTATTATGGGCTTACAATAGATCTAAAAATCTGCAAGATTAAGTTTTATTTATAATCAGGTCATATATTGTTTCATTTTAATCATTGAATCAGAAAATCTCTTAAAAGAATGGGATTTGACTATCCTTTATATATTGAGATACATCCCAAGGAGTATCAGAAATTTTCTCATGAAGATAGCATAGTGAAATGTCAGATATCAAGTGAAAAACTATTATATTTATATCCTTTAATAAGGTCGCACTTAATAGTGTGTTTATAACCTTTAATAGGGTTGGCTCTTCATCGAGCTCACTTCAGAAGAGTGAAAATTTTGGGTTACTAGTCCCAAGTGGTTTTTCCCTTAACAGGATTTCCACATTAAAAATCCATGTGTCAAATGTGTATATGGTTCATTGTTTTAATGTTTTTCTTTTCACATTACTAAAATAGGATTGATCAATAAACACTAAGGCATTTACTATATTATGGTAAAGGCTAGACTGCTATTTGGTAAAGCTTAAGAATAAGGATTAACAATGAACTCCGAGTAGTAGTTATTTGATAAGATTATTTGAAGGAATACATCTTGTAGGACTGAAGATAACTTTGTGGTATAAATTTTTTGGGTTAATTTATTGGATTAATTATTGAGGCCACTGATTCAGCCCCCCCCCCTCTTAGTTATTCTAACAATTGGTATCAGAGCTTGTACTCTTAGAAAGGGAGTTTAAAGACTCAAGAAAAAGGTCACAAGATGAGAAAAAGGGATGTGCCTAAGTTGAACAAAGACAACTTTACATCATTGAAAAGCAGGATAAGACTCCACCTATTAGGTATTGGAAATGATGTTACTCAATACTTGGATACTAAATATGTGTTTCCTACTAGACCTCACAAACTTGATCAATTGAGAGAAAAGCATGAACACAATTCTATGATGATAGAAACTGCTTCCCCACTCTCTGATGCTAATTTTGAAGATGTCAAAAAATGCACCACTGCAAAGCAAATGTGGGACAAATTGAAGCTAGTACATGGAGGAGATACAAATGTGCTAAGAGCTAAGGAAAAAAGCCTAAGAAGAAAATTTGATGACCTAAGAATGAAAGAAGGAGAAAACATTACTCAGTATAGCTACAAAATCAAAGAGGTAGTCAATGCTATCTAAGGAGTTGGAGGTGTATTTGAAGAATAAACTGTGGTAAGTAAAATCCAAAGAACCTTATTGCCTATGTATTCTATTAGAGTATCTTCTATACAATAAATTAGAGCTGTAGAAAATTACAATTTTACTCTAGATAGTTTGGTTGGTAGACTTATTTCATTTGAGATGAATAACTTTGACAACAATGTCTTACCATCTCTTGAGTCTGCATTCAAATCTTCTTTGAAAATAAGTAAATCAAGTCATAAACACACTATGAGAAATGATAGCTAAAGTGATAGTGATGACCAAGAACTTGATGAGATTGAAGCACTAATGGCTAGAAGATTGCAGAGAGGCAAAGGTAGATACAAAGGTAAATTACCATTGGTATGTTTTAATTGTAAAGAGATTGGCCACTTTGCTGCTAGATGTCCTAACAAAATAAAAGAAGACAAAAATAGTGACAAATCATATGAAAAGAAGTTTGACAAAGGTGATGATAGAGATTACCGAAGCAACCAAAAATCTAACAGAAGAGACAACTGAGACTAAAAGGACAAAGGGAAGAAAGCTTGTTACCTGGATGAGAACAAAGCTGAGAATATTGACACTGAATCTGATGAAGATATTGAGGTGGTCTTTGCTTTTATGAAGGATGATTCAGACAAAGAGGAAAAGTATGTTGAGACTGCACTCATATCTAAGGTTAGTAAAAATGATGCCTGGATTATTGATAGTGGTTGTACTGACCACATGACTGGAGATAAGGAAAATTTTGAAACTTTTGAATATTATAATGTTGAATCAGTAAGAATGGGTAATGACTCACCTTGTCCATTTGAAGGTAAAGGAACCATAATGTTTAATAATCTAATCAGATGTGAAAATGACTACTAGGTAAAAGGACTTAACTATAATATATTGAGTGTTTCACAGCTGAATAACATAGGTCACTGAGTTACATTTGAGAACAAAAAGGAAAAGATCTTTAATGAATCAGGAAGGTTTATTGGAACTGGTGAAAAAAAAAAGGTAACCTATTCTATCTTGATAATATTAAAAGCACTTTTTAAATGGCTATAATTGAAGACATGTGGTTGTGGCATAAAAGGTTATGTCATGTAAATTTTGACAACATGATTAGGATAAGAAATAAAAGAAAAGTAAGAGGCTTACCGAGCATGTCAAAACCCAACCACGTCATGTGTGAGAATTATCAAAAAGGTAAAATGACAAAGTCTAGTTTCAAGAGAAAAATCTAAACATCTAATTCCATTCTAGAATTAGTCCATATTGATCTATGTGGACCAATGAGAACAAAGAGTTACTATGGTGATAGATACCTCATTCTCTTTGTTGATGATTACTCTAAAATGATGACAGTTATGTTCTTAAAAGAGAAATCAGAAGCATTCAAGATGTTTAAATTGTATAAATCTATTGTAGGAAAGAAAAGTGGTAAGGAACTAAAATACTTAAGATCATATAGAGGAGGAGAATTTATTTCTAATGAATTTACTAACTTTTGTAATGAGCATGGAATTCAAAGATAGGTTTCTACACCACAACAAAATGGGATTGCTGAAAGAAGGAACATATCCATTGTTGATTGTGCAACAAAACTGATGATTGAGAAAGGCATCACTCAAACATTCTTGAGAGAAGCTATTAGTACTGTTGTCTACACATTGAATATAGTTCAATTGAAGAAAGACACCAATACGACACCTTATGACCTATGGTATGGATACACACCCAATATAAGTTACTTCAGAATTTTTAGAAGTCAATGTTATATTTTCAAAGATCATAGAAATGGAAATCTTGACTCCAAAGGTGAAGAAGCAATATTTTTAGGGTATTCTACCACAAGAAAGGCTTTTAAATGTCCTAACAAATATTCTAACAAAATAATTGAAAGTGCAAATGTCAGAGTAGATGAATTTGCAGAGAAAAAATATAAGGAGAGAAGAAAATTACTAGAAGATTACAATAGGTTTGTCGACAGTGAAGAACCTGACACTCTTCCTGAGAAATAGTGTATCACTCCCGAGCAATAGAACAATCCACCCGAGCATCAAGCTACAAACACCAAAAATTGGGGAATTGCTCAAAATGATGTCCCGAGCAATGGAGATCAGAATGAAGGTCAAGATGATGAACAAAGAGCTGAACTGATACTTGCCAAGTATGTCAGAAGACACCATCCACAGAACCATATCATAGGAGACAAGAAGGCTAGAATGAGAACAAGAAGTAAGTCACTGAACAAAAGATGTTTAATTTGTTATTTTGAGCCTAAATCTGTTAATATTGCACTTGAAAATGAAGAATGGGTTATTGCTATGAATGAAGAGATAGAACAGATTGAGAGGAATAGAACATGGATATTAGTACCTAGACCAGATGACAAGAATGTCATTGGTACCAAATGGATATTCAAAAGCAAGCTGAATGAGATTGGAGAAGTCACAAGGAACAAAGAAAGATTAGTATGTAAGAGGTATGCACAAGAAGAAGGTATTGACTATGGAGAAACCTTTGCACCCGTTGCTAAACTAGAAGGAGTCAAAATTCTACTTTCTTATGATGCATATAAAGGTTTCAAGGTATACCAAATGGATGTCAAATCTGCATTCCTAAATGGAATACTAGAAGAAGAGGTATACATTGAACAACCAAAAGGTTTTGTTGATCCTAACAAGAGAAACATGGTTTGTATACTAAACAAAGCTTTATATGGATTGAAACAAGCACCAAGAGCATGGTATGAAAGACTTCAATCCTATGTCATAAGTATTGGATTTTTAAGAACAAGTTAAAATAGTAATCTGTATTTAAAAGAAGATATTGATGATAACATTTTGATTGCTGAAATATGTGTTGATGATACCATATTTGGTGGTAATGATATGTTATAAAAATAATTTGCTAATGAAATGAGAAAAGAGTTTGAGATGTCAATGTTTGGGGAGATGAAATTCTTTCTTGGTCTACAGATTCTTCAACAGGATCAAGGCATCTATATCACACAATCCAAATACCTCAAGGAAGTGTTGAAGATATTGAAGATGGAAGATTCCAAACTAGTTGGAACACCTATGGCAACTGGATGCAAGCTGATAAAGGAAGACAAGACAACTGAGGTAAATTAGACCCTATACAGATCTATGATTGGGAAAATCATGTATGTTGTTCATACAAGACCAGATATAGCACATGTAGTTGGAATAGTTGCAAGATTCTCTACTAATCCCAAGGAATCACACATGACTGCTGTAAAAATAATTTTGAGATATCTAAAGAATACCAAAGACTATGGCTTATGGTATAAAAGAGAAGGAAAATTTGAGCTTCAAGTCTATACAGATGTTGATTGGGCTAGAGGCTTAAATGACAAAAAGAGAAAAACATGAGGAGCATTCTTTATGGGTGAAAAAATTGTCACATGGATAAGTAAGAAGCAAGGATGCATCTCACAATCTACTGCAGAAGCAGAATATGTGGCTAGTACTACAAATTGCTCTAACATTGCATGGATCAAACAATTACTGGAAGGTATGAATATGAAAATTCTTGAACCAGTGATTATCTATTGTGATAATACCAGTGCAATAAACATATCAAATAATCATGTCATGCATGCTAAGACAAAACATATTGCTATCATATATCATTACTTAAGGGAACAAGTGCAAGAAAAAAAGGTGGTACTGAAATATGTTCAATCTAAGGAACAATTAGCAAACATATTCACAGATCCATTACCTAAAGATACATTTGAGTACCTGAGAAAGAGACTAGGGGTCTAACCCTTGTCTATTGGTCACTAAGATACCTAGGAGGCTGCATCAACCTACACATAATCAGAAAATCATTCATGTTGATGCAAGAAAAGAGATTGACTCCAAAGATACATCAATACACAACAAGGTACTTATCTACACCGAACACCAAAGTTATTGTATTGCTAATGAAAAGTGAAATTCAAGAAGTATATTATAAAAAGGAGTAACGATATAGTTTGGCATTTTTTTCAAAGGGAGAGAATATATCCATATGAAAATATCCATCATGATCATCGAGAGGGAGAGAAGTATCCTAAGGGAGAGATGACTCAAAAGGAGAGAGTACATCCATGAGAAATATCTATTGTTGTGAAAGGAAAAAGAGATTTCCATCAAGGAGAGGAACAACTAAAGGGAGATAAAACATTAGAGAAGAAATTCTACAACAAAGGGAGAGATAGAATCCGAAGTTGCTACATCTATCTAGTTAAGGGAATGAAGAAATTACTCTGCAAGAAACAAATCTTAGCTAGAAGAGCTTACCAAGAGTCAGACATTTGTTTTGGTTATAGAAAAATAAGTTTGGTAGAGATTGATGAAACTAAAACTAATATATTTAATATTGTATTAGTATTATGTAGTATGTTGCCATCAATGCCAAATGGAGAGATTGATGAACTATAATGGATTGAATGTTTGAAGATGTTAAGTTGATGATCACTGAGACGCAGAAAGTTAATGCAAGACATTAAATAAGCTAATGTATTATATTGTCATTGATGTCAACTTGATATAATTTGATTGTCAAAGAATTCAAAGAATCAAAGAGAAAAAGGTTATGTTATCAGTAATGCATAAAATTTTAGTATACACCAAGTGACAACAAACACTGATGAACAGTGCACACCGACAGATAGAGAACCCCGACAAGAGCCACAGTGATACCCGATAAAGATACCTGAGAAAGAATTACTGATCAGAACCAAAGTGATACCCGAGTAGAACTGAATGTCATAGTGTTTCCCAATGGACAGACAACCCCGACGGACAGAGATGCCCGAGGACAATTGGATTCAAGATCGAACAAACAAGGATTTAAATGCCGATAAGAACTGAAGTTCAGAAATGACAAAAGACTTAGCTGGCAGTAGCTAAATAATAAGTTAACTAATTGATTACATTGTTTTCATCGACGAATTAAAAGCTACAGATAAGCTAGAGATTTAAAGCTAGTTTTATTCCAGTTGTCAAGGAGAAATCTATCGGATAAAACTAAAGCATGTTTTAAAGCAAGAATGGTGAAATTTGTGAATCATGTCAAGAACAAGAAAAGACAAGGACTTAGAAATGGTAAAATCATGTCTATAAGAGACACAAGATAATTCATTATGAATTGGGGGAAGAATAGAATAGGATGTTGCAGAGAATACTGGTGAAGATAAGAAGTCTTCATATAGTCTTGATCAACAAGTTGAAGAACAGAGCTAAAGATTTATGCGGAAACTGAGAAATAGAAAAGCAACAACATCACCGAGAAGAAAGAAGTGGAGCAAAGGAACATAAGGGAAACATTGATCAGAAAAGTATTATGTGCTTAAAATAGATCTGAACATCTGCGAGATTAAATTGTATTTATAAATAGATCATATACTGTTTCAGTTTTACCATTGATTCATAAAATCTCTTAATAGAGTGGGATTTAACTATCCTTTATATATTGAGATACATCCCAAGGAGTATCAAAAAGTTTCTCATGAATATAGCATAGTGAAATGTCAGATATCAAGTGAAAAACTATTATATTTAAATCCTTTAACAGGGTTGGCTCTTCACCGAGCTCACTTCAGAAGAGTGAAAATTTTGGGTTACCAGTCCCAAGTGGTTTTCCCTTAACATGGTTTGCATGTTAAAAATCCATGTGCAAATGTGTATATGGTTCATTGCTTTAATGTTTTTCTTTGCACATTACTAAAATGGGATTGATCGGTAAACACTAAGTTATTTATTGTATTTTGGTAAAGGCTAGACTACTATTCAGTAAAGCTTAAGAATAAGGATTAACAGTGAAATTAAAGCAGTAGTTATTTGATAAGATTATTTAAAGACATACATCTTGTAGGAATGAAGATAACTAGAGGTTTATATTTGTGGTATAAATGTTTTGGGTTGATTTATTGGATTAATTATTGAGGCCACTGATTCACCCCCTCCTCCCCCCCCTCAGTTATTCTAACATAACCATGGAAATACATATATTAGAGAACACTCTCTTAAATAGGATATTCAGCTCGGAGCCTCCATGAAGGGTGGGTCGGATATTTTTTGGGAACAATTAATCCATGAGGATGGTATTTGAGTCATAGCATCACAAGCGTCAATTTCTTGGCAGTAGAAAAAGACTAAGTACTAAGAAAGTGAATCTTTTGTTTGACTTACGTAATATAATTTTTTTTAGCTTCTGGGTATCAACGAAACTTCCTATAGAATTCGTTAAGCATCAAAGGGTTGAAAAATGATCATTTCAAAGTGTTGCCTGATACCTAGTTAAATATGCCTCAGTTACCATGCACTCAAAATTGTTAGTACTTATGGATAAATGTTTCAATAGTCATGCATAAATGTCCCAGTAGTGGTGTCTAGATGGGTCAATCATGAACTAAAAAAATTAAAACATGATCAACTATTAGTACATGTGAAATGCATTAATAAAATTTTAGTTATCATTATTTAAATCCTTTAAAATAAGTAATTGAGGGGTTGGGTGCATGGCTATTGAATTAGTGTTTGCATAGAGTTGCATAGTGTTTTTCATATGGATGAATTTACTTAATCGTATTTAGGTGTTGTGCCACTTTTTCCCAGAGAAAGCTATCGAGCCGAAAAAAATGACATGGTAAGATTATGTGTTACCATCATGACATATTTGATGCCCCATGATCTCAGATGCAAATGTCCATGGCATATAGAAACGAACTTGGCAGAAACGTATATGACACCACAGAAACAAAATAGACAATGTCGTTATGTTTGGAGGGGATTTTAAAAAAAATCATTAGGAATTGGGAAATAGACTTGACAGAAACGTACACGGTAGAAATGAAATAGCGCCACAGTCCTAGTCGACTATGGCGCTCCCAGCTTCTTTGTCCTCAGGTATATTTCTCATGGAAAATTTGCAGTCCATTTATGGTATAAAAAAATACATGTTTATATAGTATGATTGTTTTTCTAACTGAAGAGTGACAATATTTTATTTTTGTTATTAAAATAAGAAGAAAAGGGATTTTAAAATGTTCTTATAAGGATGAGCAATCGTAGTTTCACATGTATCTCAATTCCATTTTTGACTACTAGACTGCTCTTGAACTAAGATTATTTTTTAAGTGATTTTAATGAGCGTGAGGATCTATCAACTGCTTTGTTGTGGCTTAAACTTGACTCAAGTATGTTGAAAAAGGTGGAGGAATACGAGAATATTGAAGGGGAATTCCTATCAGGCGTATCTTTGTCACACATTATTCCTTCATGGATTCTTTTCCAAAGTTTACAGTATTTCAAAATTTCTCAGGGATATTTTTGGAGCTCCTGGAAGTTTGATAATCAGGTAATTTGTTATTTCATATTTGAGCATTAAGTCTAATTAACGATGTAACATGATTTTTGAAAATAATCAAGGTTATTCATAATTGAAAAATAGGTACTTTAAAACTAATCAATTTCAAATTTCAAGTTCCTTTGCAGCTAAAAGACCCTATTCTTAATGGAACAAACTGTATGTTTAAGTTTAATTATTATATATTTTAAATAATTTTTTTGAAACTATCATAATTTATCATAATAGATTTTATCTTCAATTCTATTACTCGTTATAAATATCTATGAATACAAATAACAATTTAACTTTTATGTTTGATATTACATATTTATTAGATTATTCTAATTTAATTAGGAATTGGGATGTACTTGATTTTGGAACAATTGTAGTGATGTTGCATTGTGGAGCTATTTTGATGGGGGCCATGATGTAAAGTATTCTATATTTTGTCTATAAATCTTATCGTAGTGTTATAAGGGTTCTTTTTATTGGTCGCATGATGAGCCCATTGCTAATAAATGTGGATCTAATCAAATATGTGATATTCTTGGAGAAAATGGAGATAGAATATTTTTGTGCGTAAATAGGATTTGAGAAAGGTTGAATATGAATGCAATATTTTTCATGGGGATCAGGAGGATTTTTTGTGGACTAATGATAATGAACTGGGTAATCCATGTGCAACTTGTAGATGTATTTTTCTTAGGTTGTAAGTGAATATTTTCAAGACTATAGTTTCTTTAACTGCCTTAAAATGGAGAGAGATGTAGACCACCATCTTTTGCTCCATAAATGGTGAGGTGATAGTGATAGCTAAGGGTGTGATTTTAAATCTACCAATATTTGTCCAAGATTGTATCTTTTTTTTCAATATGTAGAAGATTTTATCTCTCTAAATGTACAAAGAAACCTTTCAAATATATAAATAGTAGTGTATATATAAATGCAGAGGTCAAAAGTATATAGTAGGAATTGTGCACACTATTGGAAATATATTGAGGCTAGCTGACTGAGAGCGGGGGTTAATCAAGAACCAATAAAACTTATTCTCTTTTATCCTTTATTAGATTCGCTACTGTAATTGCATGCATGAAATAGAAAATCAATAAACATCCACAACACTTGATACAATATTTGGTTACCCAAAAACCTTCCAAATAGAAAGTAAAACTGGGGTGGGAATGGTACCCACAAGATTTAGTAATGCAGTATAAATTTAGCCTGTTAAAGCTTACAGTTGACCACTTCTGATGGCCTGCCCTATTAGGTGCAATAAGGAATGTTAGGTCCACCTTGTGAAAGGATTTGTACAATACAATTAAGTATGCAACTCTCTTAGGAGATTTGATAAGTATTATTAAGTCCACCTGATTAAAGGATTTCGCTGATACACCTGTTAGGATGAACCAATGGATGATCTGCTATGCAACTTTCATTTTCTCAATGAGATCCTTTGAGATAATACTGATCACCTGAATGTGATAGATGAGTCTCTTCTATTCCTTTACACTTCTATACCCTTCTAATCAATCTGCCACTTCATATTCACATATCCATACTCTACTATGGCTACTTCACTTACACACATTTGGATAAATAAAGTATCTTAAATATATATCTTATACCTTCATAAGTCGGCTTCCATAATATAAATAATATCCAACAATAACAACTAATTCAGCCCAATACTGATACTCACATCCAGTAATCCACTGGGTGATATACTGATACTCACATCCAGTAATCCACTGGGTGATATACTGATACTCAGGAAATATGTTGACACTCGGGCGACATAATAAACTGCCAATCTCTGGCACTTGGGTTACTCTAAGTACTCGGGTCACATTGATCACTCAGAGCTGGTATGCAACTCAGGTAATACTGGTGAATTGGGTCATATTGATTGTCACTATCTGCTTGATCGATAGTGTAACTGCTCGAGTTAGACTACAACTGCTCGGGTTGCACTTCAAGCTGTTGGCTCGGTCAAAACTATAATGACTAAGTGTTTTGGAACTAATTGACAACATGTCTTTCCATAAGGTCAACAATCTCCCCCTTTGGCATTAGTGGCCAAAAACACTTATCATGCCAAAAACTGATCAAATTGGTGAGTCAAAACTCCCCCTTACCATGTGCTTGGGTACTTGCTCAGGTTTTGACAAATGCTCTATAGCTCGGTTACAACTGACTCTATTTTTTTTTTCAAAACTCTTTTGATTCTGTGCTATGTATAGCTTCCTCTAATCTGTACATACAATGGGTAAAAGTACAAAGTTGTGTCACAGTTGAGAACCATTCTCATAGTTCTGGCCAAAATTGTTTCGGCCAAAATATTTTTGGTCATACATATGTGGCACAAACGTGGCACCATGTGGTGTCGATGTGGAAAATGAGTTTTGGCCGAAACTCATTCGGCCAGACCAGTTTTGGCCAGCCGTATATATGTGGCACAAACATGGCACCATGTGGTGTCAATGTGGCAAATGAGTTTTGGCCGAAACTGGTTCGACCAGACCAGTTTCGGTCAAAAATTTATAAGTAAATATAAGCCAACTATGTTCTATCGATGAAGAATTGGCACATATTTATAGTGGGGGGTTCGGATGGAACATGTTCGGCCAAACCAGTTCCAGCCGAAACTGTCTATGTGGCATCCTATGTGGCAGCCAAATAGATAAAAATTTCAAAATTACAGAACTTCTCACTTAGACAACCAATTTCTTCATCAAAAATCAACCATTTTTAAAATCTAAATATACCTTTTTGTAGAGCTCAGAGCCTAGATTATGGTCATATAATTTGTATTGTTTTTTGATTACATATAATATATTATAATTTGAAAAAACTCCAAGTAGGTATTTTAACATTGAAGAACAAGCTTGTTCAAAAAAATTAAAAAAATAGCAAATCATGTCGAAAAAATTTACAACTTATATTTAACACTAGAGGAGAGAGTCCTCTTTGAGAATATGTAATTTTTTTTGTATTTGGTTTAGATTTGCTAGGGAAAATGTGGAGGGAGAAAAAAACTATTAATTTCGGGTAATTCTGACTTTGAATAGTTATAACAGACAAAATATATGCCAAAAACCAATCTTTCTTTTTTTATGCACTAGTTGTACATGTCATCTAAAACATATTTTGAAATTAGAGGGAAATAAGATTATTTGCATATATTTAGTTGGAGGGAACTAGACCTTATATTTTAATCATTTTTTGAGTAATTAAAAAATGGACTTCAAAAATTAAAAAAACTAGGTCAATGCTTATTCAAAAAAAATTTAAAAAAATTATAGGCATAAACTACATCAAATTTTACACATTTCATTAGTTTACATCATTTTCAAATTCTAAACACAAATGCCACTTTTATGTCATTAAAGTTTAACAATTTTGCATGTCATGGTCCTCTTCCTTTGTAAAAGTGTGATACAGGTTTGTACTTTTACCCATGTATTTCTTCATATATAGATATAGATATAGATATATGATGCAGGAGCATCCTGGGTGTAAGGGAAATCTTGCATCACCCAAAAATATTTCTGTTTTCTTTTCAATAAGGGGTACCTTGTGCAGAGCTGCTATTTATGGAAACTTGCTATTTTTAGTAAGTTGGTCATACGATCTCGAAATGTTCTGATTTTGCATGTGGAGGTTCATCTCAGTCATATCAGCTTGCCAGTGAAGTTTCATGGCTAGATCAGGTCTAGTTTTGAAGATATTGAAAATTTTCGGTATTGAAAATAGGGTACAGAAACTTCGAGCTCAGTTTTGAAGGCTTTAGAGGCCCCGGATGAGGTCAAAACTTGCATTTGATTATTTATCCGTTGTAGAGCGCTTCGTGGCATTTCTGAAATGGGGTTATAATAGCCAATCGGGTCAACTGGTGATGACTTATGGTCTCCGGAAGTTGGGCCACCTGAAATAGCAGAAAATAATTTTTCCTTCAAAATTTTCGGGTCTCAACAGTTATTTTGAGCTGACTTTGATGTATTAAAATGAAAAATAAAATAGTTCTAAGTTTGGTCAGCCCTAAGGGCTAAATTTCAGGAACCTTCTCGGGCGGTGGAAATTGCCTATATAAGAAGGCCCGTAGTGTTGTCTTAGGCAGTTCGGGACAGTTCTGGGTAGATCTGGGTAATAATTCGAGGCTTTG
>MU226865.1:443346-482112 GCA_018584345.1 Thuja plicata
TTCTGAAAGTTTGTAATTCTGCATTTGTGGAGATAATAAGAAGTCCATTTTCTGTTCTTGCAAATTGTTGTTGCTTCTCTGTTTCTGTTATGTGTTTGTGGTATTAAGGGGAGCACCCTTCATCAATATAGATATCTTATCTTATCTTTTCTCCTTATATATATACATATATTTCCTATCTTTCCCCCTTATTTTTGACACAAATGCCAAAAAGAATAACTACAAGGTAATACCAAAATATGATAGGAAATCACAATGTACCTTCAAAATTTGAGACAAGGTGTTGTCCCAATTATCTTGCAACACCTTCAGTATGTGCAACTCAATCTGAATCTTTGCTGACAACTCCATCATAATCTCTACAATGGAAAAGTTGTTTTCATGTATGAGTGTCCTTGCATGAGCAATATGTTTCTACATGACATCCATGTGTGGAATGAGTTGGGTTTCTATAGATGTAAGGGATTCCCTTGTTCTTTCTTCTTCATTTAGTAACTCTTCCTGCAGATCAGTAAGATACTTGATCTTAATGAAATATGTTGAACTTGAACTAGGATTGAGTGCCAATTAGTTTACACTTTCCTTCAAATCAGTGTCAATCTTTGTCATCTTAGTCTATATTTTTATGGTAAAGTTGGAAGTATCACTCAACTTTACAAATAATGAATCATGATACAACATTGTTCACTGTGGATTCTAGAGAGCTAATGAGAGTGGTTAACTTCACTTGATCTATTGCAATTTTACCTGCAACATTCTCTAGAACCTTATTCTCAAATTTAATTTCTGCCTTCTACAGTAATTTCTCCTGACCATTAAGATCTGTGTTGAACTTGTGTACTATGTCAACAAGTTGGTTCATAATAGATTCATTCTCATTTACTTCAATTTCTAGAGAATCAAGGAATATACCTTTGATATCTTCCAGTACTCCATTCCTTTTCTTCTCAACTCAGAGCTTGTGTTGCCTTGCTCTTTTCTTTCACATCTCACCAAGTATATCCATTTTCTTAGCTGTCAGGTTAGAAAGATCCCAATTAAGACTCATAATGTCTTCTTTAAGATCAATTTCATCAGTGATTTTTTCTTTACCCTTGACCTTCGGATAAGATGAAGCAATGATTTCTTTGCCTTTCCCATCATCATCCTTATCCTTTCCAACCTCAATTTTCTCCTTAGTATTCAGTTGGAATTGTCATTGACATTCTTTTCACCAACTGTAGAATCTGTATCAACTATAGAGACATTAACACTATCCTTTTGTGACTCGATTTGGCTTGGCCCGGTAGTAGGTAGAGCCTTATGCTTAGTTCCTACTTGAATTGATGTAGATTTTGTAGTCTTTTCCTTGCTCGGAGATATGATTTTCTGAATAGGTGATTGGGGAAGGGATGCAATCACTTCTACTTCATTCTGGTCAACATTAGATTCTTCAATGGTTTAAATGTTAGGTAACTCTTCCTCTTTATCTTGCACAAGAGGGTCTGTACTCTATTATTTTTTTCTTATCTTCTTCCTTGATTTCAAAAATGATCTTCCATATCTTTGTTGCAGCCTGCACAACATGTTCTATTTTCTTGTTTAAGATTTGAAAACTCCTAAACCCTGGAGTGTGATTACTCTCATACTGAGTCATAGAATCTTTTGCCTCTTTACTAGTTATAGTAGGCATGACTTGCTTCAAGGTTTCCATTCTGATGTCCTTTTCAATTTGTACTACATTAAGCCAGTGAATTGTGATTTCCTTGAGAATGTCTTCAATTATATGGCTTTTCAACTCATATGGATCATACTTCCATTTTTCCATTTCCTCTACTAATGCATCCTCAATCATCTTCTACTCATCTTTATTTCTGGTAGCATATTTCAATGATTTGAGAGATCCCATACCACTACCTCCTTTTAAATATTTAATCCTTTTCTCAGAGGTAGGTGGTGGCTTATGGAATATGACTTTATCTTCTTCTTCTTCATCTTCCTTAGGCAATTTTAGTTTTCTTCTGGATCTAGTGAAAGCAGGGGTAGAGGCCTTAGGTATTTTCTTAGGGGATAGCCTCTTCTTCTTAGGAGGCTCTACTTCTATCTCTTCTTCTTCTTTCTCAGACTGATCATCTTCTATCTCTATGTCATCTCCTTTGCTTTCAGTGATTAAAGGAGGAGATTCAGAAGACTTTCCATATTTCTTTCCAATATTGTCAATTCTCTTCCTTCCTCTCTTGAGGATTTTAAGAATCTCAATTTTTAAAGATATTTTTTCCTTTGCTTCTTCATAGGTACCAAAGTATGGTGCTTTAGGATCAATAGGCTCATTTACAAGAGCTTCAATGATGTCTCTTGTTTCATCTATGTTAACCTTATATGAAATAACTTTCACCCATTCAACCCTAGGTTTGACTGCTTGAATGTATACTTTGTTATAGTCAACTAGGAAACAAACATAATCTTTATAGTCTTCTACCAATTGTTTAAGAATTTTGAACCTATTCTGCATCTTCTCTCTGGAATTCTCAAAGTATGCATCTATGATGCTCTCAAAATTATCTCCAAATTCTGCTATGAATTCATTTATTTGATAAAATATGGGTCTATCCTTTCTCCATACAATTGTAGTTTGGAAGCAAAAAAATTTTGAACATAAAAGAATATGCATACCAAGAGTGAACCAAACTTACACGGATTGGTCTTGGATGCCCGGATGCTCTCCATGTTTTTGCTCAATTGGATGAGTTGCAACTCATTAAGGTCAGATGAAAGATTGTTCTTGACCACTTTGTATGCCAAGTCCACAGCCTCACACTGTTTGGTTGGGTATAACTGTATATCTTGTGTGCAATCACATGAATACCAATTTTCAATTCCATGTCTATGAATCCATTCAATTTCATGCCTCTTCCATCCCACTCAGCAAGAGTCTTCTTGGCTAGGTCATCCCAAGGTAGGGTTCTGGTTGGCTTTTTATTTTTTGATCATTGGGTACCCTATCACATGGTGTACCATTGTCTTGGTGATCTTCACTAGTTGCTTCAACCAGACATGCATTTCATGAACACAGATCAGAAAAAATCTAATCCATTTTATCTGGAAGTTTTGCGGCATATGAAAAATGTGGGTTAAACCCTTAAATTCAAGGTGTTTTTATTCCAGCTTCAGATTTGCCTCTACAAAACCTTTCTCATATGCTTGATTCATCTCCAATGTTACTATTTTTTGAATGGTGCAATGATAGAAAGCTCAAACATCGTTGATCAACAATACCTTCAAAGGAATTTGGGAATGGGCTCCCATTGGATCTGTCTCTTCTACAATCGCAGGATGAAGTTTAAACTGGTGGTTTGTAGACAACATTCCTTACTAAAATATTGGATCCCTTCTTAACCTTACTGCAGGATGAAGATCCCATAACACTCAGAGTATTGATAAAACTTCACTGCAACTAAAGATTTCAAACAAATTCGCTCTGTAATCGCTGTAAGCTCTTAATCACTCTGTAAACTGTAAACAATAACCCTTCAAATCCACCTTTTATGATAAATTTCATCATATATTTTCATTAAATTCTTTATACTTGGTAGTTGTGACAACTCAGGTAGTTCTCCTAGACTTGCTCAGAAGCTCAGTGAAAACTAACCTTTATATCTTTGAAACTATACAACCCGACTTAACTCGGTTAAGCCTGAGTAACTCGAATGTAACCAAGATCTTGACTCAGTTAGAAAAATAATGTGTCCTAGTAAATTATAATATAGATTTGGACTTTATATAATATCTAGAACTGATGTATGATGGCTTGTATGCATAGTTCCAATTGTCCCCTTGTATATTTATTTGGAGATGGTGGATCCATCCAACTCACAATTTTGGGTGCCATTAGATCCTTCATTTTTTTGGTCTAAATTCTCAAGAGAATTCCTTACCCACTACTGACTCATTTGTTTTATGATTTTAGAAACTTTTTCTTTCCCTTTCTTAAAACCAGTATCCAACTTTTCTCTATTGATGGAATTCTTGCTTAGATGACCGAGTTGTTTACACACATAACATCTCTTAGTAGGATTATTTTTTTTAAGATGAGTCTTTGCACAGTTTGCACCAATGTGCCCATACTCACCACAATGACAACATATTCTCCATGTGTTGTAATCCCAACCAAAAATTGCTTTAGCGAGTTGTTCAGCAGGGTTCCATTTCTTAGTTCTGCACTCGGAAGACTTGTGACCTTGTTTGTTACAATTGAGACATTTTCCTTCAAACTTAGGTTTCTAAGTGAATTCACTTGCCTTATGTCCATGTTTGGTGCACCTATTGAATTTACCATTAAACTTTGATTTTCCATTTCTCTAACACTTATTTTATTTATGCCCTAACTTACCACAATGATTGCAAGGAGGTATGTTGTTCTTTTGAGCTCCTTGCTGTGAGGATTGACCTTATTCAGTATAACCTAATCCAGTCTGTCCATGATGTCTAAATTTATTTTTATTTGTCAACTAATCCATGCTCATCTATGAATTCATCATACTCTCATTGGTTGACTTTTCAGTGTTGAGATCATTCTGTAGTCTTTCATTTTCATTCCTTAGGTTGATAACTTCTTTATTCAAACTATTGAGTTGATTTATCATATTTGCTTGCTGAAGTGACAAATGATGGATTTCATTTTATTTTTCCTCTAATATTTTACTTAGTAATATTTTATATTCTTGTGCCATTTCTCTGTCATTTTATACTTGGTTGTTTTGTTCCATGACTTCACATATCCTGACTGAATGAATTTCTTGTTCTCTCTTCAACTTTTTGACTTCTTCATGTAAGTTGAGATTCTTTGCAAGTAGGTCTTCAATGGCTGCATCGGCTTCTTCAGAACTTATTTCTTTGCATAAGTCTTCAATTCTTTCTTCTATGTAATTTTTATCATTCATTTGTACTGCTAAATCTTTTCTTCTTTTCAGGGAATGAGAGAGTTGCTCCTTGAGTTTTCTGATTTGATCTATGGCCACTTTTAGATCTAGCTTTTCATTTTCAATGCATTTCTCTAGTCTATATATTTCCATTACCTCTAATCTTTGGTCAAGCTATTAAACTTATGATAATAGAATCTTTAGCTCTGGTACCTATTGTTGGAAATATATTGAGGCTAGGTGACTGAAAAGGGGGGGGGGGGGGGAATCNAAAAGGGGGGGGGGGGGTGAATCAGGAACCAATAAAACTTATTCTCTTTTATCCTATATTAGATTGACTAATATAATTGCACGCATTAAATAGAAAAGCAATAAACATCCACAACACTTGATACAATATTTGGTTACCCAGAAACCTTCCAAATAGAAAGTAAAACTAGGGTGGGGATGGTACCCACAAGATTTAGTACTACAGTATAAATTTATCCTGTTAAAGCTTACAATTGACCACTTCTAATGGCCTACCCTGTTAGGAGTAATAAGGGATATTAGGTCCACCTTGTGAAAGGATTTGTACAATACAATTAAGTATGAAAATATGTTAGGAGATTTGATAAGGACTGTTAAGTCCACCATGTTAAATGATTTTTCTGATACACCTGTTAGGATGAACCAGTGGATGATCTACTATGCAACTCTAATTTTCGGAATGAGATCCTTTGAGATAATACTACTGACCTGAATGTGATAGATGAGTCTTTGTTGTTCCTTTACATTGATGTAGCCTTCTAATGAATTTTCGACTTCATATTTGCATATCCATACTCTTCTATGGCTACTTCACTTACACACATTTGGATAAATAAAGTATCTTAAATATATATCTTATCCAAACAAATAGCTTCATAAGTCAGCTTCCGTAATATAAATAATATCTAACAATAACAACTAAGTTAGCCCAATACTGATACTCGGGTCTAGTAATCCACTCGGGTGATATACTGACACTCGGGCAATATGCTAACATATTATATTGACATGTCATATTAATCATATCACATTGACATTTTCATTTCTTAATAGTTTAAGAATTTTATGTTAATATTTCTCAATTACATTAATCTTTATTATTTAACTTCATTATTTTTGTATACTCATCATTAACTTATTCACATGGCTCAAGCAAGATACATGGAGGAAATTGGTTAAATTTCTTCACCCTAGCTTAGTAAGTTTGTGGTACTCCTTGAACCCACTCATGTTTGCTTTATTTTCATAAGAATTTAAAAGTGGTGAACATTCATTGTAAAAAAATGCTTAATTTTTTTAATGGTTAAGGCAACAATGTTAGGATGATGATAACACAAAGGCTTATAAAAATAAATATTAAGATTAAGGTCACACATTTTCCTCTACCTTATCCAAATTCTAAGAATCACATTATGTTTCTACCACATCTAATGTAATGTAATGTCTTTGAATAAACCCAAACACTTCAATAATGCTAATATAATCTAATGTAATATAGTTCAACGCAATTATCACATGATATAGTTCAATAGTAAAGATCAAAATATTTGGTAACTAAATGTTTTGAGGGTTAGAGTGGCTCAAAACATTATAAGCTACAGTTTTCATTTTAAAGTTATAATTTAATGTTCAATGTAAGATTTACTATGACCAATGGTGCAGTTACGACCCTAATCACCACTGTAAATAAATCATTCTAGCACATATCAAATTATAATGGAGTAATCTAAGTTATTTCTTAGGCTATGAATAGTTATCAAATAAAATTATGCATAGATCTTATCATTGCTTCAGTTATTCCGAATTGGCAGGGGTGACCTCATGAAAATGATACAAAAAATTTCAATCTGGGTATGTGCAAGATCATGAGGGGCAAAACTATGCCCTTAAATGGAAATGAAAAATCAACAAATCAGGGTTAGTCAACTTGACGTGAAAATTTGAACTAGCTATCAACCTAATATCAAAAAGTTGTAAGAATAGAATTTGTAAGAAATTGAATGTAGTTTCTAAACTACTAGGACTTTTTTGAAAAACAAAATTAATATAATTGGTGAAAAGTATAGATTTCAATGCAGCAGAACAAAAATTTTAGGAAATAAAATTAGAAGTAGGTGTATGTTTGACCACCTTCATCATAATCAAATGATAATATGTTTTATAACATTTTATATATAAGTAGTAGACTCATTCCCAGATGTGACGCATATTTTTTTGTAATTTTATTCCAAAAAAATAATTAATTATAATTTTTCTTCTACAACATTTTTAGAATAAAAAAATCTCCTCTGTCTTACCACCTTAACTCATTGAAAACTTTAAAAAATTCAAAAAAACAAAAATTCCCTTTTTGTAGGTGAAGTATAGAATGTGATACATTTTTCAAATTTTAAAAATATTATACTGTTTGAAAGTTATAGCTATTTTTTAATCAGTATATAAATCAACACTTTAGAGGTAACTCAATTAGAAAATAACTAATAATTACTTACCAAATTCAAAATTTGACCACAACTATATCAATAGAAAGCTAATAATCTTCTTAAGATACCCTTTTCATTTCATCAAAATCGGGTGAAAAAAAGTTTGTCAGCTACATGGTCGAAGTCTGGAACTCGGAGAAACAGGGAAAAAATATATTTTTGTGACATTTTTAGAGTTGACCATGTAGGTTTGGTGTACAAAGAAATACCAAGCCTAAGCGGGTACCCGAAAATGACAGAAGAATTTTGATTTTTAAATTTTCCCTCCACTTTCTCCCTCCTAATTTTCCCTCACATTTCTCCCTCCTTCATATGATATATTATATATCAAAAATTATATATTAGATTATGTTTTACATATATTAAATATTATATAATATCTATATATATTAAATATTATATAATATATATTAATATTAAATGTTACATTATATATATATATATATATATATAATTTTATATGTTATATATTAATATGTATTTTACAATATATCACATAATATCTTCATATTTAAATTATATATATATATATATATATATATATATATATATATATATATATATATATATTGGTGCAGGAGCACCTAGGCTCTTTGTAATGCCTCGCCAAGGAACCTATGAGAGCTTAACCTAAACATGACACTAAGTTTATGGAATAAATTTTTTTTCTTAAATGTTTACAAACAATAATGATAACAATGTGGAAGCAATACAATGAAGTACATGACATACATGAAATACAACTCATACATAGATAACATTTCTCGATGGTTCCTTAATGTAGAATTAGTTAAGCATAACAATCTATGATTAACAATAATAAAGAACTAACATAAAGGTTACATAATCTTAATCCATTAACATACATCTCATAATATAGATTACATATACATCTGATACCAAAATTATACTACCTAATCAACATCCACTGCACAAGCCACAGGGTATGTAATAATACATAATAAACAATACAATGCATCCTCCAAAGGATGATAACCAATATCTACATATGGTACAATACACAACTCAAGTAACTGATCAAGTTTTCAAAAGACTAGGAAGATGAAACTGCAACAAGGAACATCCAAGCATGAAGAATAATCCATCAGAATCTTAATGGTAATAAGAATCACTACCACCCGACCATGTGGAACCAAAGGTCCACTCCCACTATGCTGAGGAGAGAGTAACATGCCCATCACACGGGGTATACAACAAGAATACAAACAAGGTATACATGACCTCATACCCAAACACATAGGAAGATCTCAGAAGCACTCTAAACCATAACAAGGAACACTAAACAACACCAGAGGTACTATCGCACGTAGGATAACCTAAAATGTATATAGGAAGGTGTCATCATGTACGTCTAACCCTTGAGTTTTGTCCTAACAATCCCTTAATGGATTCTGACACTTAAGTGACCATACACGACATCAATGACCTTTCAAATAGACAAGATCACTAACGATGTTATACCCACACCCCGCAAGGTAGCAAACATCATCTCATCCTCCATCTTAGCCTATACTAGCGCTCAAGCATGGGTGAGGCATTATCTTATTAGTTTAATACTAGGGCATCCTAATTAATTTATTATGTTATTACTTGTTACCACTACTTACAATAAGCAACCCTAGCAGCCACTTTTGGGCTCCGACACTTATTGCAAACCACCTCCTACTATACAACAAGGTATCCTACCCTAGGCTCACAAAAGAGCATCTTAAAGGTATATCATAAATTGAATCGCATCCTGGCCATTCAGGTGCACATAGGTTCTCAATAACCATAAAACATCCATAGTATCCTCACAAGACCAAACAACACATCATAACCGAACCAGGTTGGGTCTAAGAATATCAGGACTATGACATCATCATAAATAATGAACTAACATCACAATAATACTACACAGAAAGTACAATCCAAGGACCTCTGAATTTATGTCCTAAGGGTTATCTAGCCCAACAGACACCCGAAAACATGATAACGTAAAAGAATACACAATTTATTTAACCACCCACCTAAAACACATCATGGCACAATAACTTCATATTCAGAATGCATTAAATTAAATACAATGTTAACATAGGGACAAACAAATTTATAATCCCTAATCATGCAAATTTATTTATCCACTAAAATTACTATCCAACAATAACTAAGTATTCCACGTTGTTAAACATTAACATTTCCTGCAGATCTATTTATAAAAATAACATATAAATACATCTAGAAAATAATTACCAATTTTAGTTATAATTATAAAATTATAAAATTCCTAGGTGTGACATAAGCATTAATATAAATCACCTAATCATTATCTCTAATATCTTATTTCACACCATAGGATTTATTGATTAACAAGAGTCAATTAATAACAATGATAAAAATATATACCCTCCTTTATCTATAAATTAATTAATCTCCCATAATTCCAAACTAATTTAGAAATTAATAATAAACTAATTAAATATTAATATAAATTAATTTAAACGTTAATATAAACTTATTTAAAAATTTAACTAACATTAAAATTAAATCATAAATTAAAATCAGAATAATAATAATAAAAATAATTTTAATAACAAATAAAAATAAATCTAATTTAAAAAAAAAAAACAATATATATCAAATTTATTACAAGAGGGGGGTCCCTGTGGCCCCCACCCTGACTATCAAATCTGTCAGCCTCCTTTAATAAAGGAGGGCATGGCCAGTCTATGGCCGACGCCAGCTGCCGCGCCGAACAACCTGCCATGCGCAGGGGGGTGCAGTGACCACCGCCACCCACTCCCCTATACATAGATTTTTTTAAAAAAATTTCCGTTGTAGAAATTAATACAATGCAAATTTTTTTTTTAATAAAATGAAATTTTTTTTTTAATAAAATGAAATTTTTATTTATTTTTTTTAATTCATTTTATTCGAATACGGAAATTAAACAATGCATATCTATTTTTGTCTTTTTCTAGGCTTTTCAATTGACTGGTGTCTCTTTTTTTTTAACTATATTTTTCTGAGGAGGTAATTATTTTGAAACAATTAGTTTTTTTTTTATATGGAAAATTGATTCCATCCAAAAGTTATTTTTTTTTAATAAGCAATTATTTACTCTTTCTCTGTAGTCCCAACTATAGGCCTTTTTAATTTTTCTCATTTTCTAGGAGTTGTATAGCAAAATTTTCAATGAAATTTGGACAGTATAACTGTGCTATGCCAAGTAACAATAAATAATAAAAATAACAGATCTAAGGATTTCCTAAATGCTCAAAAATGCAAAAATTGAAATAACACCTTTAAACCATAAAGAATTGACATGCATCTAATCAAACACTGAAAACCTTAGAATTGCAAAATTGAAACCATTTTAAGGATCACAAAACCTACCTCCACTCCAATGCAAGAAAACTGAGATTATGCCTTTGAAGATTGCAAAATTCTGAAAACCTCCAAGCACAAATCAACCACAATTTTGGAAACCACTAAGATCCAAGCACATGTAAACCATGAAAACACATGAATGTCCAATCCAAGATGCAACCACAAGAATCCTCAAATTCTCCCAAAAGCTAAGCACACCCCAAGCTCTCCCAAAATCTCCAAAACCTGTTATCTCAAACGAAACCCCAATTCCTCCTAAAGGAATTCAATTTCCCCTAAACATGCAAATCCTCATGACAACACACTAGTTAACTCCTAAAAGGACTCCACTCCAAAATTGAAAGAAAATAGCAATTAATTACTTAAAATATCTTTTAATTCCACAAGTCAACTTTGAATCCTAAAATCAAGTTGAAAGCTTTGAGTTTAAAAATACTTTTTCAACAAAATCATGCACATGTAATTAATAAAATATTAAATTAAATAAATTAAATATTTAAATCACAATAATCTATGCAACTTAATATTTAATTATTTAATCAAGCATAAAAGCATAATTACTCTAATTTTCAATTAAATATAGGTATTTAATTTAATTTTCAATTAATTAAATACCTTATATTTAATAATTAATTACATTAATATTTAATTAAATAAATAACATGATATAACACACAAATAACCAAATCAAGCACCTGAAATCGAACACAAGCAAAATCAAACATGCTCAAGGAAAGGGATACACAAATTCCTTTCAACTATGCAAATTTGGGTAGGGTAGCCAAATGGATACTTGAAAACTATCTACGTTCTCTTACCATTGAGATATTGTGATAGGGCATGCTCACTCCTGCCAATTCAGGGAAAACGTAGCCCGGTACCTGCAATCCTGTCATCACAAAAAATGAACATACGTGCATATACAATATAGAAAACAATGGTTGATACTAGGTTATTGTGTGGATCTTGCCGAAGAAACTAACTACGACTCTGTCTTATACCATACCAAGCATATCAAATAGTAACACAAAACATACAATGATCCATGTGCATATAAACCTAGGGTTAGTATTGTCAGAAAATCATAATCAAAATAAAATCCTAACATATACATAAGCATCATAAAGTAACCATAAATCACATATTCATAGAAGATACAACATGATAATAATGGATAATAACATACTGAAATGTAATACATAAATGTCCTCAAGATCAACTCAAATAACCACACATACATAAAAATGTCTAAAAGAGTTCGACATACAAAACTGAAAAGTAAACTAAGAGGTGGGTATTACACTCTCCCAAAAGTCTTAGTCAGATTTTGGCTTGTAAATGACTCTAGCCAAGTTAGTGACTTTACTTTTTGACCTTAGAAGGTCTTGCAATGTGTGTGACTATATGTATTAGTAATTAGTACTGAATTTAATCTAGTTTAGTTTAGGTTGCTTTCTAAGTTGTTAATCTTTAGTTTACGCCTAAAGTGGGAAATATGGTCTAAAAATGTTCTAGACTTAGGTAAGGTGTTAAAAGTGCCTAAAAAGGCCTCAAAGGTGTTTATTCATCGAATGGTATGGGATAGAGGTCATAAAAGTTAGTTTGCATCATTAATGAAAAAGATGCTAAAATGTTGTCATGACAACATTTGAAATTTTGCAAATGTTTTATGCAACATAGACAACTTTTGATTCCCTTAAAAGTAGGGAGGCGAAATGAATGCTAGTGGCCTAAAAAAACATGGAGGAGACATCTTTAGACACCTTGTGGCTCATTTCCCAAGGTATGGAGAATGTATTGTAAGTTTTTGAAAGTGAATATAAGATAGTATTCTGGTTTTTTGTAGAATCCAACGTGGAAATATTTAAAGGGTGGATGAATATGGTAGGGGAGCCTTTGTACAGTTTACATACTCAAGTAGGAGGTCTGGAGAACCATTTACTTAATTTTAAAGTCATGCCCTAGGTGAGAAATGATTGTCCAGTTAAGTGCATGACAGAGATAAGTTTGAATGCACAAGCAAGGGTGTGTGTGAGAGATATAAACCAAGTGTGGCTTTTGAAGCTTTAGGGTCCTATAGATCCTTAGTTGTTAGCTACGGTCTTTGCTAATGTGTTTAGATGGATTTCTAAGTAGAAATCATTAGACTTCTTGTGAAGAGCCAAAATATCTCTATTTGCCCTACATTTTAGGACTCATGACATATATTTTTCCATTAGTATGCAAAGGAAAATCATTGGTAATGACTACATCGAAAGACAGGTTTTAGTACAACCTAACATAATAGACTATCAATTCAAACCGAGCATTATTCACTGAAAGTCAGTTATATCCTGAGATAAGTGGATCTGACTTCCACGTTATATAAAATAATTATGCTTTATATTCTGAGTTTAGATTTGTTTTAAAACCATTTCTTGAGGCACAAGAAAGATAATTATAATCGTTTTAAACAGTCTAACTAATTAAAAACATGCAAACTAGGAGATCAAGGTCAAGTTGTAAACCTTTGATCATAGAGTTAAGTTTGTAATACATGAAACTAAAAAAGTCAAATCTATTGTATAAATAGATGTGTAATCATTCATTCAAGATGGATGTGAGGATTATTGTAGCCAAGTAGCACATCTATGGATCAAACTAAGAGTTTGAAGAAGAAGAAAAATAAAAGATGAATTTGGTTATCAAGAGCCAAGAGTCAAGGCTACCGAGCAATAGAGGTATTAATCAATCACATTAGGTGATACTTTGTACATGTAATATTTAATGGATTTGTAATCAAAAATTATGGATTGCATACACTTAGGTCAATGATTATTTTTTTCTACGTTCTAACAAGTGTAGCAAATAGAAGAAATCCTTTCAAGATAGCTGGATTTAACAATCCTATTGTAAATCTCTTAATTGAGTGCACACTAAATAGTGTTACTAAAGCTCTTAATAGAGTATAAATTAACCAATCTCCATATAATACTCCTAATAGGGTAGATCATCAGAAGTGATCAAATTGTAAGCTTTAACCAGCCCCTTCTAATCTGCAGATAGTGAATTTTTTGTGTGTGTCATCCCCACCGCAGTTTTTACCTTCTAACATGGGTTTATGCATTACCATATCTTGTGTTATGTGTTAATGTTTCTATGAATGTCTACATACAATTAATATTATGAATTGATATCACATGCATAAAGAAAGAACAACATATATGATCGGTACAACAAATATTTGAATACATAAGGTTAAAGGTTAATTAACTAAAAGTCTTAGAGGTATTGATTCACCCCTCCCCTCTTAGTACATACTTCCCATTATTTCCAACAATTGGTATGAGAGCTAGATCTCTTATTTGGAAATTTTAAATACTTAAGAGAAAAGATCATACAATGGAGAAGTACAGGCTTGACAAGAGTATTGAGAATTAGAAGCTATAGATACAGATCTTCTTTGAACAATATAAAGAAGATAGAATCAAGATGAGATAGTTATTGGATGAAAGAAATATTATGGCATCTCGCTGTAATGAAATAGAATACCAAGAGGAAGAGATACTAGATCTATTTGAGTATTCAGGATCTACAACTAGAAAAGCATCAGACACATCAAAAGAAAGCATCACAAGTCTGAATGAAATCAATTAACATCTGGATGGACAAGTGAAATCTCTGCAAATCAGTCAAGAAACACAGATGGTAATAATGATTGATGTCATGAACAATGCTAGAAAAGCTGAGAAAGAAAGAACACTAGCTATTGATGACAAAAGGAATATTACTGAAAAACTATAAGAGAAAGAGTCAGAAATACAAAGACTTAGAGAACATCATCATGAGATCACCAATTAGATTATTATTATGATTCAAGAGGAAAATAGAATGAATACACAACTCGTTGAAAGAATAGAAGCTATCAGTGAGCTAAGAGAAGAAAATGAAAATCCAAAACATGAGGTGAGAATTCAGCAACAACATAATGACATGATGAAGAGAGTTGAAGAAAGCACCAAGAGGATGGATGATTTTCTGGATGAACAAAGAGGAGTCAACAACAATACCCGACTACGGTATACCAAAAAATGAAGAATCACCAAACCAAGATGATCCAAAGAATGTCTATGCAAATCCAAGACAAAGAAAGCTAACATGAAATCACTGTGGAAGGTCAGGCCACACATCAAATGTATGCAGGAGAAAAATGAAAGGCATTCCTAAATCCACATCTTCATTCATAGGAATTTGTTATAAATGTAACAAGAAAGGACATAAAGCATATGAATGTAAATCTGAGGTGAAACAACCAAAGAAGGAAACCTACATGGACAAATACTGCCCTGCTTGCAAAATGCATGGACACACATCTCTTGAATGATGGAAGAAGAAAAATAAAGAATGGAAGCCTAAGGATCAAGAAAATGCTTATCAACCAAACATAGTCGGTAACCAATATGTTTGGTATTACAATACATGGGAAAACTACACAACATGTGGAAAATTTGGTCATATAGCTACAAACTATATGGACAATAGACAAGAAAGTCTAGGAGATGGACTAACCCCAGAATGGCATGTCTACACTGTCATAAAGTTGGTCATCTAAGAAAATAGTGCAGAGACCAAATGAGAGAAACCAACACCTTTGTCAATGGAATCACCATTGAAGACATCAGGAAGATGAGAAACAAAATGTGGAGGACAGCTAAAAACATTGATGAAGCTGGACTGAGCAATGCAATTGGTGATACCTTATCCAATGGATTTGGTGACATCACCATCCCCACCTAAGAAGAACAAGTAAATATGGGAATGCATTATACCAAGTTATATTTTGAATTAGTTTCATTATGCATAGTTACAATACCAAATTGGCATGATTAAAGATGCACAATGGTATTAAACTTGTTACAATTCTGTGAAAACAATCTCATCAATCAGTACATACCAAAATGCATCGGTGTACACACAAATCTGAGTTGTCAATACTTACCCATAATTGTCGGTTACCATATAAAGCTAAGTTGCTAAGTACAAACCAAGATCCATCGGTAATCATGAAATTTGACATATTGTCTTCACCAAATATCAAAATCTGTTGGTGAACGTAACAATTTGACAGCTACCCTAAAGCATTGCATTCTCACCAAGAATGTTATTTGTGTATCACCCGATGAATCTGTCTTCACACACCAAGAAGTGGTTGAGCATTAATGACTCAACTTACGACAAAATCTATAAATAGATGATAGAAGGGTTTCATTATTCACACAGCCACTAGAGCGAAGAAAAAGAGAGAAACCTAAGCACAAAGCAACCCGATTGCAGAGCACCTACAACTCAACTCCCTGCACTCCAAACATATTCCTAATATCTACAAAGGTTGAAGTAAGTAACAAAGATAACTAAGAACTCTACTTTCATTTATGGGAAAAATTCCTAATTTTAGAAATGATGGAAACTACATCAAGAACCTCTAAAATCTAGAATGCTAAGGAGAGTAAGGTTAATCTGATAAAGAATAGTACATGTGAGGAACCTAAGTATAAGATATGTCCCAAGGTTACTTCACAACCTAACAACACTGGTGCATTCTCTAGAATACCAGCTAGGGTTTTGCTCATTGAAGATGTGCAAGCTTATATACACTACAAGATTGTAGAAATAAGAGTCCTGGAAGTTGAGAAAACTTTGAAGAAGCTTTGCAATGATAATGGAACTATCAAGGAAGAACATAAATACATTGAATTAAAAGGGCTCACACATGACCTATTATTCCTAAAGGAATTCAAAATTGAATATATTCACTTAGTACTGAGTAGGATACATGTCCGAAAGATATGGCTAGATGAGCCTAAACTGATAACTAGGGATGTTATACATGATATTACTAGTTATCCCATAACCGATAAGGTAAAGGCACTAAAGCACCCTCCTAAAGCTGACATTGAGAAGATCACAGGAGCTGCATGGGATGGAAGAGGATTGAAGGTATCCACCATCATATATGATGAAATGAAATTTGGAGCATGTGTCTTAGGATACAAGTTCTTTCAGGCTAGCGGGATGAATAGTATTGCATCTAAAGCACTGGATACCACATATAAGATTGTCAAGAAGGGACTCCAGTTGGATCTGTCAGAAATTCTACTAAGATAATTGGATGAGAATATGAAGACAATAAGGATTACAAAGTCCAACTCATGTAAGTTTGGTTCCCTCATCATGTGCATAATTTTCTATTTCTAAGAATCATTTCCATCCATAGGAAATGTCAAATGGGACACTACTAGACCAGTAACCACATAGATTAATGAGTTCATAAAATCACTAGGAGACAAGTTTGAATTAGTCATGGATGAATACTTTTCTGGATTCAAAGAAAGAATGCAGAAGAGAGTAAGGATTCCAAAATAATTAATAGAAAAATTCAATACTGACATATGTTTTATGGTGGACACTGACTACACCTACATCAACAAATTTGTAATGAGGACAGCATGGCTAGCTCCACTTGACTATAAAGTGAACATAGACCAAGCATCAAATGATATTGAGGAATTGATAAATGAGCCATTGGACAAATCACAATCAAGTTTGGAACTTATGAGGAAGCCAAAGAAAGGATTAAAACTTCCTTAGGTGTGAAAAATATTAACAGAAAGAAAGATAAAATGGTTAAGACCTTGAAGGAAAAACTATTTGTGAATGAGGAGGAAACAAAATAGACCTAAGAAACTAAGGGTCAGTCACCCATCGGTGAAATTGAGAAGGAGAGTGACTCAGAGTCCACAGAGTTTGATTCACCACCTCCACCACTAGAAAATAAGTCAAGGACTACTACTGCAACTAGAATTAGGAGTCAAACAACAAAGGATGCAAGTCCTTCACCGATCAAGAAAGGTCAAGTAAGGACCTACAAAAGAAAGCTACAAATAGGGAAAAAGGGGTCAAATAAAGAAGAAAGTTCCTCTGAACAAGGGAAGACATTGAAGACACTAAAAAGGATGAACAATTTGTACAAGCTGTCAAGAACACAATACCTTCTATAATTATGAGGTATGTGCTTCTATTATCAAATTGGGTACAACCAATGATCGAAAGATTAAGAAATGGCTAATATTGGATCCCGAGGATCAAAATAAAATAGAAGAGGTAATAATCAAAATGATGCGTATATTTAAATATGTTCCAATACAATTGGAAAATAATATGCCAAAATAACTTTTGAATAGATTATCGACAAGATGGACATTTGCATTACACTTTAAGAAATAGATTAGGGAAAGGGCCCTACTTTTTGTCATGCCTCCTGAATCTAAAATGGAGGAAATTGAAGAGATGATGAAGAAACACCCCAAAAGGTTCTCACCAAAGTTAAGATTCTATCAGGTACTTGAAGGACATATACTTGAACTAGATAGGAAGAGTGAGGCTGAATGGAGAAAGATACTTGATATACCTAAAAACAATACAAGTCCCGAGCCACAAATTGCTCTTACCAACAAGCAATAGAACAGAGATGATCAGGCTAAAAAGAGCCCTGAACATATTCTTATTACTGATGAGGATGTTAATGAAGAATCATTGAACACAAAATCCAACAAGGATATGGACATTGCAGATGAAACATGGTTGGATAATACAATCATTGATGTTACTAGAGTAGATCATGTAGATGAAGTATAGAGATATAAAGATGTCATTGTTGTCAAGGACCAAACCGATGAATAAGACACTACAAAAAATTCAATGCAGGTAGACACACAAGAATAGATACCACTTTTGATACAAGCTATCAACATTATCTTAGAAAAGGAGAAATCACCAGAGAAGGAAGCAAACATATCAGAGAATAAGGGTAATGATGAACAAAAATATATATCTGATGAGAAGAAAGAGAAAAGCGATGAAAAGGTAGTCACCGGTTGAGATCAAAATGTTACAAATATAGACCACACGCAAAAAGATCGATACCACACCAACAAGGATGCAAAAATAAAAAATACAGATGAAGTGTAGAAGGATACCAGTGAAGGAGACAAAACCAAAGATGTCACTCCTAAGGACATTGAAGGAGATGCTGGAGTTACACCGAAGGTTGATGAGGACATGTCCACATACAAATAAAAATCAAACCCCGGGTAGAAGCAAAAAGGCACAACACCACAAAAACAATCCTCCAGCACATCAGGCCAAGCAGAAAAAATTGCTATGGTTTTGCATATAGGTGCATCACAAAAGAAGAAGAATAAAACCAAGAAGAGTATGTTGGAAGTCACACTTGATGAAATCATTGAAATACCAAAGTGTGATCCAACCACATTGGACTATGAATCTCTTATTGAATATCAAGATACATGTCAAAGGAAAGCAATGCAGGAAAAGCTTAAAAAAGAACACAAAGATTCTCTAGTGTTGGAAACAACAAGAGACATCTTAAACCAAATAGTTCATGGCATTGATTTTGATCACAATGCCCCCATTCTGGATCAACTTTTTATTCTCACTGATGCAATCACAACTCAGAATGTAGATGCAGAAAAGGTGATTGAAGAATGAGTAGAACAGAAGTTCTAATACAATCTGATAGAAAAGATCAGCCAAGAAGTGGTAGAGAAAAAGGTAATTCTTTCAAAACTAGCTAGTGAATTGGATCCAATCATTACTGAAGCTATTTCCTTAATAAAAAATTGTGCACTTTGGAAAAATTCACTAAGGACAATAGTGAAAATATAGCAAAGCTAGATTCAGATCTAAATACAAGTGCACAAGGTCTAACCAAATATGAAAATGCAATTAAATTGCATTATAAAAAGATAATAGAGATCAAAAGCTCAAGACAAGAACTTTGGGAAGCAGAATCAAAATTCAGAGAAGAGATTACCGATATACTGGCTCAACTTTTACCAAACCTCACACTTTTGCAAAAAATACATAATTTTGGCAAGACAACTAATTGCCACCCCCGAGATGTCTATAGCATACAACATCTATGACATGCATGTCAGGATTAGACTAGAGCATATGGCTCTTGAGCATATAAAGGAGAAATGGGTGAAAATGATGGAGGAAATGAATACCTCTCACTCTCATATTTTTGATAAGTTATAGGTATAAACCTTTTCACTTACTATCAAAAAGGGGGAAAAGGAAAATGATATGTACAATAGGGGAGAATGATATGTATAGTACATATAAAACAAAGGGAAAAGACAAGGTGAAAAAGAAGAAATAGTATAAAGATAAGTCTACATACACATATACTATAATATAATGGCATATGCATAAGGGGAGTCATGAAATGAATAAGTAACATACATGGTGTACATACTATAAACAGTTTAGTAATTAGCACATATGAGTTTTTGATACTGTAGTAGAGAAAATATGGATAGGGTTTAGAACAATGAATATTTTCTCATAAAAGTGACCCTATGCACATATTATCCACCTTACATTTAATTATAATTGATAAGGGGTGTAAATATGGAAATTTTTGCAAAGGAAAATGGAATAAAATACATACCTCTGAAAAATAACCTGCCAAAAATCCTTTTAGACGGTCTTAGAAAATGTTGATTTCTGCTTTCCTAAACCAAAACTGCAATATCTACAAAACCTAGAAATATTTTTCTGATCTGGCTCAGTTCCAATTTTGACCCTCAAGTCAATGTTGACTTTGACCTATAATTTACGATTCTGACCTAGGGAAGAATTGACCTTTGATTCTAACCTAAAATCTCTGACAGAAAATCTATTTCAGGATCTTGATAGCTTTCCAAAAAGGGTATCCAAATGTGCACTCCAACTCGTTGTTCAAAACATGTCCCTAGAAGAAAAATGGTTTTTTATTTGGGGGAGGGGTTTGCCTTGGTCAAACCCCAATTTTGGAATTAACCTTAAAATATAATTGAAATTGTATAAGTAAAAAAGTAAATAAATGAATTCACCTTGCTTGTATAGAAACCCTTGTGGCAGATTCGAATCCATGGATCCACAAGTATGCATCCAAAAAATCAATTCCTTGTAGATCTTCAACACCAATCTTGAATGGATCTTTGAATAGGAAGATGTTTGGAGGAATGTGGATGGGGAAATCTTCAACAAGAGGGATTCATAGAGCTTGATTCCTTCAATGGCTACCAATGGATCTCCTTGATGAATTGAGTGCTTGAAAGAGCTTGAATTATTGGATTCTTTAGAGTAGATGAATTCTTCAATAGATATTTATCTTTCTTCAAATATTTCTTCTTAGCTTGTCCTTCACACTTAGATTTCACTTCTCAATTCTTAGAGAAAATGAGAGGAGAAGGCTTCCTTATATACAAATCTAGGGCACAATATTCTAGAGAGGCATACATAGGATAATTAAATTCCCATTATACCTATACCCCTAGAAGTGGACCTATATTAAATATAATTTAAGACTCATCATTTCGGAACCCAAAATAGCTGACCCGAAAGTGGGAAATGAAATTTTCTAAAGCCCGACATCCGAAAACCCTGGAAACTTGAAATATGGACCTTGGGTCAAAAAAAAGGTCAATTATAACCTTGTTCAAGGTTGAGGTCAACCTTGACCTAGGTCAAGGTTGAGGTTGACCTTGACCCAAAAAGGTCAATTTTGACCCTGAGGTCAAAAATCTCAGTTTTGCAGTTTAGGATGCCAGAAAAGATAGGATAAAAGTGGGTAATAGGGAAGAATCAGGGGGAAAAGCTAGATCCAAGTCAAAGACCCATTCAAGGAATTTGACATGACCCCAAACTAGTTACTAAGAGGGATAAATAGTCCTAAACAGAAGTTCTTCCATTTTTTAACGATACATTTAGCCCCCACTTTAGCATGAGTATGGACACAATGCAAACTCTTGGTAAAGGAGATCATAAAGAAAAGATAATCTTATTAAAATCAAAAGGGAAAAATTAATGCTAAAGCCCATAGGGAATCAATTCTTTGTCAACCAAAAGATTAAAATAAGAGAGACATCACCAGTCAAAGAGAAAGGAGAGAGAGGAGTGGATAGCTCGCCGAGTAAGATGTGTGTATCTCACTATGAACCACAAAACGGATAGGATGGACCACCAAGAAAGAATTTGATAGTCACCCCATGAAGTTGTGTGCCTTATGGCGGCTTTGTGCATGTATGTAATGCATCTTCTGATGGATTTTATGAAGTACCCATGGATCCATATGCTGATATCACCATGGAATATATTTGTAAAATGTGTATCTCTTCAGGATATAGCAACGTATGTGCATTACCTTTTGAGGATTTATCATATTGAATTGTAATTTAATGTGTATCTCTTTAGGATTTAGTAATGTATGTGTGTTACCATCAAAGGATTTAGCATGCTCCAAAATAAAAGGTTAGAAAAAAATGTAATAATATAGAACGAGGGAGGCTGTATATATGCCCCCTCCTTAAGATGGAAAAATACATACTATTTTGACATGTTGATGAAAGAAAAGAAAAAGTATAAATCCTTATTCAAAATGAAGACAATATCCATAGACAACACCCAGTCTAAGCCAAGAATTTCATAGCTCCTATGAGGCCATGGAAGGGACAAATGCAAAGATATATCATGCAAGAAGTGAAAAAGTAACCCTTGTGAGGGATAGCACACTATGCAGTTTACAAGGTGAGAGATTTATCAACCATGGAAACCCAATTTTAAAAAACAAAATAGGTTATGATCAAGGATATACCCTAAATGCAAACCAAAATTTTCATGTATGATTTGATATCACATAGTAGATAGATATTGCTTAACCAAGGGAAAAGTGGATCCTAGAAAGACAAAAAAGAAGGAGATGGCATCCTTTCCCCCAAGCTTAGGAACAAGGATGAAAGGGGACCTATTATATCACTCATGACACTATGAAAGACAATAATCCCCCAAGGATTAGGCTAACATTTCTTACATAATGTAGAGTTCCATAATAGGAACATAAATGTTAATTAGAGAAAACATGATTGAAATACCACTCATTTCCACATGATATATAAATAACTTTACTATCAATGAGATGCCTATTCTTATAATGTAAAGCTTGAAATTCATTAGTAGAGTGATCATGAAATCTATAATACAAACAAAAAGGAAGAGTATTCAAGTTTGGACTACATTTATTTTTGCATTTAGGTCTAGTAATCAGCTTCGTACGAAGGAGTTTAGACAAAAGAAATTCTTGGTCAAATTCCTTCATAGGGTCATCATGTTTTGAAGTGTTATTTGAGATGTTGGTAACACTAATGTGTTGTTGAGGATTAAATCTCAATCCATAAGAATTCTCATGCCCCCCATTCTGTAAGGGCATTTGAATTCCCTGTTTATGCTTACCACATTCTTGACCATGGGATCCTTGTTTAACTAGTAAAAGATAACCAGGACCATAACGAGAAGTCATATTGGAAGGAGTCAATGGAACTTCAGTAGTCACTATGTCATCATTATTAGGTTTGACAGATTCATCATGGGTAGAAGCAATGATAAATTTATTATGAAGGGGATTAGAAGTAGAAGCAAAATCTCTTTGTTTAAACTCTATTTGTTGCTTCATAAAATCAAGATTAGAAACCTTATACTCTCCAATAAAGGTACGATTAAAATTTAAGGTTCGCCAATAATCTCTAGGAAGAGCATTACAGGAAGAAGGATTACTATTAGGAATAGGAATATTGTGGGTTTGAATATTCAAACAAGGATTTGGTGCATCATCTGCATGAAGTGTATACACCATCTTGTTGTGAATAAACTTGACTTTGCAGTGAAGGGTGGAAGGAATAACATGCATCTCATGCAACCAAGGTCTACCCAAAATGAGGTTATAATTAAGAGGTCCAAGCATAATATGAAAAGGAGTATTCAAGATGACCAGACCTACTTTGATAGGTAAGGTAATGATGCCCAAAGTGTTCTTATCAATATTAACAAAGCCACGTATAGGAGCATTGTCAGGTTGAATAGTTGAAAGATCGGATTTAATTGCTTTGAGCATGTCCATGCTACAAATATTAAGCTTAGATCCATTATCAATCATGTTCCTATGAATGATACTCTTATTGATAGTAACAACAACCATAAGAGCATCATAATTATTATGTACTTCTTTACAAGGTAAATCCCTTTGAATAAATACAATGTCAGGAGGACCCATGGTAGCATGCATGCACTATAAGAAGGCATTGATGTTCTCTTGATTAGGAGGTAGAGTGGGAAGAGTTCCTAGAGATTTTTGAAAGGCTTCATGGTAGTTAGGTGAAGTTTGAAGAAGCTCCCATAAAGAAATCTTGGCAGGGGTAGCACCTAATTCTTCAACTAAGTCATACTCCTTGAAGGAAGAAGGTAACCTAGGTTCTTGAGGAAGCACGAGTTGAGAAGGAGGTAAAGAAGTTGGAACAATAGGTTGAGGATTATTCTATGTGTGATAAGCATGTGAAACAGAATCCATGTTATCAAAGAAATCCAAAGGATCCCTAGGTTTACCCTTGATAGTAATGCGAGGACAACCTTTAATACTCAACAAGGGTTTTGGATAAACCATGTTAGTTATCTCAACACTAGAAATTGATTCACAAGAAGGAAGTAAAGAACACATCCTAGGAGGAGATTTGGTAGGATCTTGATTCTCCATAAGATCATCATTAAGCCGGAGAGCATTAAGGGAACTCATATCATTCTCTACTAATGCCTCATCACTAGAAGTAATCCCAAATGGAGGTAAAGCATCTATAATGTTTTCTTCTTTCTCTAAAATGTCTACATAAGGGGAGTGTGTTTTAGAAAAAGAGTCACCATCATGTATGAATATGTCATCTATTAATAAATCACCCTCTTGTATCAAAGCTTCTTCATGAGGAGGTGATAAATCAATGTCTTTATCCAAGGGTTCATCCTAAATAGGAGGATCATCCAAAAAGGCTTCACAAGGAAGAAAGTAATCAACATCCAAATCCAAAGGTTCATCCCAAATAGGAGGATTATCACCCCTATCAATAAATCACCTTGTAGGAGTGCCATAAATGACTATAGCTTTATCCCTAAAGTGGAAACAAGGTAAATTATACTCTAAAGTAGGCTCATAGAAAAGACATATATTAGGAGAAGAATTAACATCAATCCTCAACTCATCTCAAAAAAGAGGAAGATTAAAGTCATCTTCTTACCCTAACATATCCTTACAAGGTAATACAAGAGAGGACAAAGAAACATCACACGCACTAAATGAAGTCTTTCTAGGTGTATCAATGTTGTAAATAGTGGAACATGAAGGTAACCATGGCCACACCTTATGGTAAAGGTCAATTGAAGAGGTTTTAGAGGAGGATGAAATAGGAATAGGATAAATGGAGATCTTATTCAAACACTTTTCATCCTCACTTCCATGTAGATCATTAGGGGATCTATCCTCTTTCACAAAAAAATCCTCATCAAAGTATTCAAAACAAAACTCATACACGTTGAACACAAAGTGACATTGCAAGCATGAAAAATGTAAATGTTTTTATATTTTTAAAGAAATTTGTGATTTTTACTTTTGAATTATAAATGCAAGAGCATAAAATAAATCTATTTTTATATGCATGTAAGACCTAACATAAAATGCAAATCTAACAACAAAAAGAAAGAGTTGTCTATCGTGGGTTCACCAAAATGTAATATAGACAAAATGGATAGGGTTTAGAACAATGGATATGTGCTCATAAAAGTGACCATATGCACATATTATCCACCTTACATTTAATTGTAATTTATAAGGGGTGTAAATCTAGAAATGTTTGCAAAGGAAAATAGAATAAAATACATACCTCCGAAAAAGAACTTGCTGAAAACCTTGTTAGATGGTCTCAAAAACTATTGATTTCTATGTTCATCAACCAAAACTACAAGATATACAAAACCCAAAAATATTTTTCCGATTTGGATTAGTTTCGATTTTGACCCTCAAGTCAATGTTGGCTTTGACCTAGAATTTTAGATTATGACCTAGGGCAGAATTGACCTCTGATTCTGACCTAAAATCTCTGAAAAAAAATTTGTTTCCAGATCCTGATAATTTTCCAAAAAGGGTATCCAAATCTGCACTCCAACTCACTGTTTTGAACCTATCCTTGAAAGAAAAATGGTTTTCTTGTTGGGGAGAGGGGTTTTCCTTGGTCAAACCCTGGTTTTGGAAGTAACCTTAAAATATAATTGAAATTATATAAGTAACAAAGTAAATAAACATATTCTCCATGCTTGTATAGAAACCCTTGTGGCAGATTCAAATATGTGGATCCACAAGTATGTATGCACAAAATGAATATAAAATTTAGAATGTAGGATGTAGGATGTCTCAAATCAATTGTCTGTAGATCTTCAACACCAATCTTGAATGAATCTTTGAATATGAAGAGGTTTTGAGGAATGTGGATGGAGAAATCTTCAACAAGAGGGCTCCATAGAACTTGAATCCTTCAATGGATACCAATAGATCTCCTTGATGAATTGAGTGCATGAAAACACTTGAATTCTTGGATTCTTGGGAGTATATTAATTCTTCAATAGATATTTAGCTTGCTTCAAATCTTTCTTCTTAGCTTGTCCTCCACACTTAGATTTCAATTCTCAAGTCTTAGAGAAAATGAGAGGAGAAGGCTTCCTTATATACAAATATAGGGAACAATCTTCTAGAGAGGCCTACATAGAATAATTAAATTCTTATTAGATCTATACCCCTAGAGGTGGACCTATATTAAATATAATTTAACAGTCACCATTTTGGAACTCAAAACAGCCGACCTAGGAGAAGGAAATGAACTTTTCTAAAGCCTGACATCTAGAAACCCCAAAAACTTCAAATATGGACCTTGGGTCAGAAAAAAAGTTGATTCTGACCTAGGTCAAGGTTTAGGTGACCTAGGTCAGAATAGACCTTTTTTTTGACCCAAGGTCCAGATTTCAAGTTTCCAGGGTTTCCAGATGTCGAGCTTCGAAAAAGTTCATTTCCCGCTTCCGGGTCAGCTATTTTGGGCTCTGAAACAATGACTCTTAAATTATATTTAATATAGGTCCACTTATAGGGTATATGTCTAATGGGAATTCAATTCTCCTATGTAGGCCTCTCTAGAAGATTGTGCCCTATATTTGTATATAAGGAAACCTTCTCCACTCATTTTCTCTAAGACTTGAGAAGTGAAATCTAAGTGTGAAGGACAAGAGATAAGAAGAAAGATTTTAAGAAATCTAAATATCTATTGAAGCATTCATCTACTCTCAAGAATCCAAGAATTAAAGTTCTTTCAAGAACTCAATTCATCACAGAGATCCATTGGTAGCCATTGAAGGATTCCAGCTTTATGGAGCCCTCTTATTGAAGATTTCTCCATCCACACTCCTCCAAACCTCTTCCTATTCAAAGATCCATTCAAGATTGGTGTTGAAGATCTATAGGAAATTGATTTGAGACATCCTACACCCTACATTCTACATTCTACATTCATTTGGAGCATACATACTTTTGGATCCACAAATTTGAATCCACCACAAGGGTTTCTATACAAGCAAGGTGAATTCATTTATTTACTTTGTTACTTATAAAATTTAAATTATATTTTAAGGTTAATTCCAAAACAAGGGTTTGACCATGGAAAACCCCTCCCCCAAAAAGCAAACCATTTTTCTTATAGGGGCAGGTTCATAACAACGAGTTGGAGTGCAGATTCGGATACCCTTTTTTGGCAAACTATCAAGATCCAAAAATAGATTTTCTGTCAAAGATTTTAGGTCAGAATCAGAGGTCAATTTTTCCCTAGGTTGGAATAAAAAATTCTCGGTCAAAGTCGACATTGACTTGAGGGTCAAAATCAGAATAGATCCAGATCAAAAAAATGATTTCTAGGTTTTGTATATCTCCTTGAAAACATCTGGAAACCCTAGAAACTTGAAATCTAGACCTTGGGTCAGAAAAAAAGGTCAATTCTAACCTATGTCAAGGTCGAGGTCGACCTTGACCCAGAAAGGTTGATTTTGACCCTAAGGTCAAAAATCTCAATTTTGCAGTTTAGGATGCCAGAAAAGGTAGGAGAAAAGTGGAAAATAGGGTAGAATCAGGGGGAAAAGCTAGATCCAAGTCAAAGACCCATTCAAGGAGTTTGACATGACCCCAAACCACTTACTCAGAGGGATAAAATATTCCTAAATGGAATTTCTTCTTTTTTCTGATGATACAGATACTAATGTCAAAGGGGGAGATTGATGAAATATATTTTGCCATTAGTATGAAAAGGAAAACCATCGGTAATGACTGCACCGAAAGACTGGTTTTAGTACATCCTGACAGAACAATCTACTGTATAAACCAAAGATGCAACTTGCATAGTGCAAACTGAAAGAGCAAACAATAGAGGAATCGAATAGAGAAAGGGAACCCGACTGATATGCTTTCAATTCAAACCGAGCATCATTAACCAAAAATCAGTTATATCCCAAGAAAAGTGGATATGACTTCCACGTTAGATAAAATAGTTATGCTTTATATTTAGAGTTTAGATTTTTTTTATTGAGGGACAAGAATGATAATTATAATTATTTTAATCAATCTAACTGATTAAAAACATGTAAACTAGGAGATCAAGGTCAAGTTGTAAACCTTTGATCATAGAGTTAAATTTGTAATACGTGAAACTAAAAAGGTCAAATCTATTGTACAAATAGATGTGTAATCATCCATTCAAGATGGATGTGAGGATGATTGTATCCAAGGAGCACATCTATGGATGAGAATAAGAGTTTCAAGAAGCAGAACAACAAAAGATGAATTTGGTTATCAAGAACCAAGAATCAAGGCTACCGAGCAACATAGGTATTAATCAATCACATTAGGTGATACTTTGTACATGTAATCTTTAATGGATCTGTAATAAAAAATTGTAGATTGCATACACTTAGGTCAATGATTATTTTTGTCTACATTCTAACAAGTGTAGGAAATATAAGAAATTCTTTCAAGAAAGGTAGATTTAACAATCCTATTGTAAATCTTTTAACCGAGTGCACACTAAATAGTGTTGCTAAAGCTCTTACCAGTGTAGACCTTAACTAGTCTCCACATAATACTCCTAATAGGATAGATCATCAGAAGTGATCAAATTGTAAGCCTTAACCGGCCCCTTCCAATCTACAGATAGTGAAGTTTTTGTGGGTGCCATCCACACCGCAATTTTTACCTTCTAACAAGGGTTTTCTGCATTACCATATCTTGTGTTATGTGTTATTACATTCATGAATGTTTCTATGAATGTCTACATACAATTAAGATTATGAATTGATATCACATGCATAAAGAGAGAACAACATATATGATCAGTAAATCAAAGATTTGATTACATAAGGTTAAAGGTTAATTAACTAAAAATTTTAGAGGTACTGATTCACCCCTCCCCTCTCAGTACATACTTCCCATTATTTCCAACAATGACACTGGTGTATGGATGACATGGGATCCCAAGAAATTGAAAATATTTTAGGTCTTCGAAAAGGGTATCAGGATCCCAGGTTTGTTTTTGGGGTTGTTTGCAAATTTTTGGAAAGAATCAAGAAAAACCCTTTGGATATGGCTAATTGGACAATTAGGCCTAATAGGACCAAACAGAGAGTTAATTTGGAACTCAACTTATTAGGGATTGAAGACCCATTCCAATGGAGTTGGAAGGATGAAAAAGGAGTTTTTTAATGGTGGATATGACCCTTGCAACATTGGTGACATTGGTATGAAGAATTTGTGCCAAGAATCCTTCAATCTAGTGAGAAGCATTGAGACAAAACTATTGGTAGTTGTCCTTCAAGGTTAAACACAATAAGAGTAACTCTTGGAGTGGATTTAGGATAGTCTTAGGATTGGAGACTTGAGACTACTAGGGTCCTAGGAGATAGGCTGGGTTCCTAAGAATATTGGGACTAGTGGAGTCCTTAGGAAGCTTGTGTGAGCTCACCTTGGAGCACTTCCATCAGATTGGTATCAGAGCTTGTTTAATTAGGCTTGTGGTTAATGTTCTAACTAGAAGAGCTAGTAGGAGAGTCCATAATGGTGACCAATGTATATTTTTCTAAGAAAGTAGATGAGAAAGAAGTGGACAATAGAATGCTCAGAGATAGATTGGCTCAACTAGAGAAAAAGGTAGATGAAGTTGATGTGAAAGCGGAAGAAGTAAAGGATAAGGTTGAAGGGAAAGGCAAGGATATTTCCATAGATGATGAAGTACCTGAAGCTCACCATCTACTTAATGAGGAACCATTCTTGAAAGCATTAAAGGTTGTGAGTGATAAAGCACTAGAAGGAGTTCCTAACTTTTATTGGAAAGATGGAACCAAAGATAGTCCTAGATTGGATAGGACTAGAAAAACACTTTGAGTGTGATGGAATCACTAAGGCTCAAAACGTGAAAGTTTCTAAAGCTAGAATAAGAGGGTATGAACTCACTTGGTGGAAATTCATCCAAGATAAGAGAGAGAAGGAAGTAAAGAATCCCATTGCCACATGGAGAGCTATGGCTGCAAAAATCAGAGATGCTTATATCCCTGAGGATTATGAAAGCCAACTACATAAAAGAAGACAAAGTTTAAGACAGAAGGACCTAGATGTAAAATCCTATACTGAAGAATTTTAGAGGCTTTGCATGAGGTCTAGATTTGTAGAAGATGAGAAAGTGAAGGCAGAAAGATACCTAAATGGTCTTAAATTGACCATACAAGATGAGATGAGTCTCTTGACTCCATATACCATTCAAAAGTGTCACCAAATTTATATCAAGGTTGAAGAGAATCTAGGAAAGAAACAAGACTCTAGCACTACTAGAGGAAGAGTTAGAGGAAGAGACAATAAAGGACAAAGAGGTAGATATGGTGGAAGAAGTTCTAAACCAAAAAGTCCAAGAGAGACCAAGTTTACTGAACAAAAAGAGGGAAGCTCCAACAGGAGTAATTCAAATAGAGGAAGGAACTCTAACAATAGAGGAAGAGGCAGTAGTCAAGGTAGACGTAACTACTTTGCCAACATGAAATGTTACCACTGCAACTAGATGGGACATCCTGCATATAGGTGTCTATAGAAAGGCACTACTTACCAAGGAAATGATAGAAGGGTAAATTATGTTCAAGAAGACACTAGTGGTGGAAGTAAACATCTTGAAGTACCCTTAGAGTCAGAAGAAGGTGAAAATCTAATGATGAGAAGAACTCTGATAAAGGAGCTAGTGAAAGAACAACCTAGTCAAAGGAGATCACTATTTAAAGTGAAATGCAAGATGATGGGAAAAGTTTGTAGAGCCATTACAGACTCGGGGTCTATTGACAACACAGTGTAAGAGGATAGAGTTAGTAAGTTGAAAATGAAAAGGATACCCCACACCAATTGATGAGGAGCTCCTCCCCTAGAGACTTTTATCTCTCTCCAAGACCGTCACTAGGTCTCTCTCAGGGATTTTTTTAGTGGTGATTCTTCGCCAATTGGCGAATATGTCCCGTCGGGCGTATAGAATTTGGCAAAAAAAATTGTAGTGTACTATTTGACCGGTTCGTATGGATTTTATAAAAAAACACATTAATTGGTTGGGTTGTTTGCCACTATTTGCATGTAATTATTCTATGGTAGTGGGGTTGTTCGCCCATTTATCTATTGTATATTTACTATTATTCATCACAGATTAAGGAAGGGGAATTTATCAAGGATCTCCATTCGCCAAAGTCCCATTATCCCAAGTTAAAATTTTATTTGCACTAGGACCCAATTCGTCATGCATCATAATTCACCATGTCCCAAATTCCTTCCCTATTTGCCTAGTCAATTACTTGGAATTAGGCGGGGTTCACCAAATATTAGTTTTTATCATATGAAAATGTCGTCCCCTTCACAAAAATTTGAAATAAGAATTTGTATATAAGGATAGTTTCAAGAGACTTACGAGTACAAAAAATCAGTTGATTCTGAGCTAACAATTACGATTGGTAGCAAATGGGAAAGACTATGAGTCCTTAGCATCTTATAATTATTCAAGTAAAATTTTATTGCAGCCTTAATTTGTTGGAGATGTCACAGTCAAAGTTAAACAAGAAGAGGTCTATTGAAGTTGGAGGATCTGGAGATGTCCAAGAGAGGCCAACAAAATGTAGAAAAATATCTTCATACTTTTGTGGGGGCAGACACAATGGTCATGGTGTTGGTCAAAGTGAGGAAGGTATGTCATCAGAAGAACCTGTACAACTTTGAGGTTATCCACTTACACAGGAGTCTATTCAACAAACTGGGGAAACCTAAAGTTGTGAAACCTGATATCTCTCATGAAGATGACCTTGAAGATGAATTTCAAGTAAATAACTAGTACCAGGATGAATCGATCGACTTCGGTGATGATGATGTTTCAATTAATAGTAACACTAAAGGGAGAGGAAAATCAAAAGAAAAAATAGATCGTCAAGGGGAGATGTCTAGGAGATTTAAATTTGATTGGGCAGAAAAGTATCCATTCATTGAACCCGTGGAGAATCCAATTGTAGGTGAGCTGCCAGTAGAATGTAGATGTATGATTTGTCGTTCGAAGTATAAAAAAGAAAAGTGGTTGCAGCTTAAATTGGACACCATAGAGAAACATATTGGTAAGGTTTACGAAACCTCAACTATAGATGGAAGGGAAATAAAAGTGGTAAGATATAAAACAAAGGATCAATGTCAAAATCAAAGGCATGCTGAGGAATATTATTTGTTTTAGAAATTTAAGATGAAGCCTGGTGAAGTTCAAGGTTCTATTAATGCTATTTTTGCAAAAGCAAGTGAAGTAGAAGAACGCAAAAAAAGTTGTTCAATTAAGTAATGTTTTCCATATTTTGAGCAGAGGGCATCCAATGATAGACTATCTTGAAATGAGTGGTTTGTTACACTTTCTGAAAGTTCCTAACTATCCTATCACTCATTGGTCAATAAACACTGGATGGGAATGGGCAAGTTGTATTGCCCAGGTTGAAATAGAGGATGTACATAGAAAAATAAAAGAGTCAACCTTTATTGCATTGTCCTTAGATGAAGTTATGACAATAGATAATACGTTGTGGGTATGAATGCATGTTTATACTATACAAAATAATGTCCGCCAACCACATCTACTAACTGTTGCAAAATTGAGGGACAGTGCGACATCAAAAACTTTATTTCAATTAGTAAAGAGCCATTTAATTTAATATGGAGCTATGCATGAATTGACAATAGCGAAGAAGTTGATATGTGTTGGAGCAGATGGAGCTTCAGTAATGCAAGGTCAAGGGAATAGTCTTTGCACAAAGATGCAGGCTTCTTGTTCACCATATATTGTTAGGATTCACAGTATGGCCCACAAGATGAATCTTGATTTTAGAGTTGTGAAGAAGTTTCCTTTAGTAAACAAGGTTGGAGATTTAGTAAGAGAGTTGTACTCATATTTTTGTCAAAGTCCCAAACATTTTAGGGAATTTTAGCACTTTGCTGATGGAATTACCAATGGAAACAAGCTTCTAAAAGATGTTGATACCAGATGGATCTCTTTGGATGGGCCAACATATCAAGGTTTTTCTGAACATCAATCTTTGATTGGACTTATGTACAAAAATTATGACAATGCAAAAAATCAGAGATGTGGCGACCTACTTCGAAGGTTAAGCAATATAGAGACACTTTTGACTTTAGCATCTCTTCTTCCCATGGTAGAAGAAATGACGTTCATTATAAAAAAATCCCAGCAAAGAGCCATGTATATTGTAGAATATGCTACTTTATGTAAAATGTCATGCCAAGTCCTCGATAATCTTTATCAAAATGGCCCAAATTTATCCGATGAAAAATTTCATCATTGGAGGAAACTAACAGATTTGGACAATCCTGATAATTATTTAAAGATCATTGAAAATGGAGATTTATTTGTTTGTGTAAGGGGATTTTAGATACCAATGTACTACAGTGCCCCAAAGAAATGAGCTACAAGAGTTACAAGGGAAGAGTTTACCAAGATCGTCAAGGCTATAGCAGCTAATGCAAGGGACATAGCCTATAAAGTTTCCTCTGAAATAAGATCCCGATTCCCATATAAACAACTGCTTGAGGCCATGGCAATTGTGTTTCCTCAATATTGGCACTTAAACTCTAAGGAAGATTATCGTAATAGGTTGTTGAATTTAATAAAGGAATTTTGCAAATCTATAGAATTCAATGGAGTGACTATCAATGGAATTTTAGATGAAGGTCTTCTTAGACAGCAATCAGGAACTTTTGCAAGGACTATGAAGAATCAATATCAATTAATGCATAACCCACATGTAGAGGGCTCAACAACAAGGCTTTGGATAGAACTAAAATAGAGAACAATGTTGCATGATGAAATTTCATATTTCTTCAAGCTTGTTGATCTATGTCAAACCATGATATTGGGTTTGGTGGAGGATGGGAGAGTTTTCAGTGCTTTGGGATTCCTAAAATCAAAGCTATGAAACAAACTAGACATGAATTTGGAATCATGCTTGAGGGTCTACACATCTAGATATGATGTCAATACTTTTCCTTATCAAAAAGCAATGGAAATCTTGAAGAAATGATGCAAAAGAAGAGGGTTGAGCAACACCATTAACCAATCTCCTACTCTAAGTGGGAAAACTATAGGTGGCGATGGGAGTGGGATTCATAGAAGTGGAGGTTAGAGTGAAGAAGACACAAATGAAAATGAAGAGAACAATGAAGGAAATGGAATACCAGAATTAGATGATGATGATGACGCAGACATGAATTGGCAAATTTAGAAAATTTCTGCTAAATTAGCAGTAGCAATCAATAGTTATTTTTTGAACTTATTAACTACTATATCCTATCATTCAATGTTCATTTTAGAAAAGAAAGAATGTCTTATGTTTCATCATTAAGATTTGAGTACAAATATTATCATTACAATTTACTATAGTTTGTATTGCATCATCAATGATCATTCATATTTGAATTTGAAATTGCTGAATGAAATTTTGTATACCAAATTTCCAATAGCATATTACAGAGTAAATCAACTAAGAATAACTGAATAAAATAGAGTAACTCAGCATACATTAAATTGGAAACCATGAAAATTAGATAGAGCACAAATTGTTTTGTATTCATTTGCAATACATTACAATTTACAGTAGTTCAAAATTTAAAGCAATCTTTGTAGGCAAGTCCAAACATCCTCTGATGGCAGAACAATTTGGTTCATAGTATATTCATACTCCTACAACTTCATTAGCAATTCATATTTGGAAGTGTGACTTGAAAGCATTATTGCTTCTAAAACTCCATTCAAATTTCTCACTGGTTTGATGAAATCCATGAATGTATCAGGAGAAAAGTCTATAGGAAGAAAGCGTAAATCAGTATTTATTTTGTCTTGCAACCTTATTTGTAATTTTCTCTTCCAATGAACTTATTTGTGTCAAATCCCTTAGGCAAACCAAGACTTTCCAAATTCACTTTGCTTTGTTCCATCTTTAAGATCTTCTTCTTAGCTTTGACATCAATTTCTTGTGCTTCCCATATCTTCTCACATTTTTGAATGATACTTGATACCTTTTCTGAGGCATCAAGGCAGGTGCTAATTCCCTTGTTTGATAGATAACTATCACTCTTACTGTAGAGTTGTTGCATAATATCTTTTTCTTTCTTTTCTTTCTTGACAACATCCATGTTCTATTCAATGTTCTTATGAAGCTTCACATAACATAATCTCATACTTTGAAGCATTTCAAACCACTCAAACAAGCTATCATACATCCCCAATATTTGGCCCCAAATGTGTTCTTTAGTAATCTTCACTAAATTATTACTAGTATTTGTTAAAGTTTGAATTGTATTATTTGCCTTCTTTAGTTCTTCTGCCATTTTTTCACAATTATTTTTCTCTTCCATTGCTTTGTTTTCCCAATGATTGGCTTTATCCACCTGATAGTCCAATTGCTTTTGTATTTCCCGGTTGGAGACAGCATTACTCTCCATGGTTTTAAATAACTTGTGTGAAGTGACTCTTTCTTCCTCTAGTTTTTTAGTATTTTTTTTCCAATTTCTCCCTCAGTGCCTTCAGCTCTGCCTGCTCTTGTTCCTTCACTACTGCCTCCACATGTTCCTGCTCTGTATTTTCTGATGTAGAGGTCAATTTTTTAATCTTTTTCTGCAATTCTTTCAAACTTTTCTCTAAAGCTTTCCTCTTTGCTTTTTCATTGGCAATGTCTGCCTATAACTTTTCTGTATTTTTCTTGAGCTTACTTTTCTCTCTTTCTAGCTTTAGCAGTGCACTGTAGACAACTTGGTTTGTAGACTTTGACACATTGATTTTGTCCACATTTTTAACTTTGGAAAAATCCATTTGGAGAGTGCTAACTTCAAATTCAAACGGATTTATCTGACTCTCTGGTGGGTTTCCATATTTTTGGGGTGGAATAACAACCATGAACTCCATCATGTCTCTGTTTGGGTCATATGTTGGAAAAACCCTGTTGGATGTAGGTTGTTCCTCTACAACTGCAATAAGGGCACCAGTCTGCAATGTCTTCTGTATTTCCTTATTCTTGGTTGTTGTTTCTGCAAATTTATTATAGAAATCTTTGAAATGAAAATCTGGTGTTGCAGAAGGATTTGAATGTTTGAAAGGTGAAGTAGATCTTGCAATGCCTATTGATCTAACTAATGTGGTTTGATGATTTAAACTTATAGAGGGCTTTGCTAAACTTGAAAGTCCAAACAGTTCTTTAGGATCGAGTCTCCATATTTTTTACATGGAAAACTTTTTCTTCTTGATAGTATCATCTTCTATGGGATTTTGTGTAGATTCTACAGGCCTCTTTAGAGAGAGAACTTGTTGTATAAGTTGCCCAGTCCCACTGGCACTAGTGCCACTACCACAACCAGTAGCAGTAGATTCCCAAATCCCACATGTGGCAATGGATGTTCTTGTGGGCACAGTGGTTCCTGATGAATCTAATGTGTCATCTCCAAACCCAAGGCCTGTACCAGGTTCATGATCAGTTTTTTCTACGACAATTGGAATCCAGATGCCATCTCCTGTGGGACCCAAACCACCACCTTTATAACCCATTTTTTCCACCATGTTTTCCCCTTTTCTATATACTTTTTTATGGTATTCGTTGACTCCACTATGACCTAGAGTAAATGCAATTGATGGATTATCATCCCAACTGTCTGGAGAACTGATGTCGTATGCCATGGTAGGATGCTCCAAATTCCACAATTTGTTAAACTCTATATTCTCGTCTACATCATCCAAATCTACACTAGTCTTTGGTTCACCAAGATCCTTTCTCATACTCCAAAAATCAATCATTTTTGTTTGAGTCCATTTTCTATCCTTATACTCTTCTGCTATTTTCTTTGGTATTTTTATGTTTGATGGATGAGCACCTTTTTTGTAGAAATTGTAGAACATTCTAGGCTATACAATGCCCTACTTTATTGATGTCATAATTTGTGATGACAATTGTTCAACTAAAATTTTTTCCTTGACAGAAACTTTCTCCATCTCTTTTGTAACATCATCATAGCTATCCTTGTTTTTCAACTTCTCTAGCAATGGTTTACTTTCATGTTGAAATAAGTTTGCAGAGTTCCTATTAGCAACAAGCATTGTTTGAATGATGTTGAGTGGATCATACTTCTAGTACCACTCTAAATCAAATTGAAAAATTTCTAAGAAAGAATTTGCCACTTTGAATGCCTTTCTCTCAAACGTTAACCCTCCAATTGAGAAAGGTAAGGAAGGGAATATGCTCTTCTTTGACTGGCCAGCGAAGAGTCTATCTATTCTCTCAAGTTGTAGTACATATTCTACTGCAAACATCCTGTCTGTCACATGCATTGGTAGTTTTTGGGGTTGTAGTTCTGATCTGTAAAAACTTAGCACAGTGTATTCTTCCATTAAGTACTAGTCAGCCAATTGAATTGTGCTTCCAAGTTGGATGCAATCCCTACATGAAGCAGATAGTCTGGGTATTGGAGTACTTTTTTTTTTGTACAATGGTGCCAAAAATAAATCTACAAAATTACTGTAATTCCTTTTGTTATCATACATTCTTATTTGAGATGTCTAGTTATATATTGGAGTACCCATCTAAATTTCAAGCTTGTTGCCATTGCTCATTAATATTATAGCATGCTTGGCTAGCAAAAGATAACACAAGTAGGTTATGAACCTAAATGTCTTAGAATTGCCTATTTTAATCAATGCTCATTGTTCTTGCATCAATTGAACCACGTGTCAAACAAAATTGTATTTTACTGGTTCATTGACACAATGGATATCCCAAATCAATTGAAGAATGCTGGCACCCACTTCCCTATTGTTAACCATTTCCAGGAAAAATGCTAGCGAGGATATAATATCCTGAACCCATGGCACAAAATTGTTAAAATCATAAGGAGGCTTATGGCTCTCACGCCTTTGCCTCTGTAACTATTAGACCCTTTATAAATGAATTTTTTGCATTTGGCGGGACTGCCTCATATTTGTCTGCCAGCAATCTGAGGTCAATATGGATATTACAGATTTGTTGGTCAAACCCTAGGTCTAGCAAACTGATAAATTCTTCCTAGGTTATTGCTAAAATTTCTTCCTGATTACTTTTATTGACAATTGTTTTTCTTTCTTCATCGTAATTTTCTGCACAAATCAAGACAATATCTGGGCAAGGGAAAACTTTGGGTAACAACATGCAACCCAAACCTACATCCCACGAAGCAACTTTATTCATTGTTGCACCTATCACTGGATTAAATTTTATAAAGTCAAACCTCTTTGGCCCAGTTGCCTTACTGCACAATGTATGTTTAATTGATATGACTCTCCTTTGACCGTCGATAGCAAGATCATAAACATCATGATACTCATCAGTGAAACCAAGGATTTCTACTAGTTTTCTGCAGTCTATTAAAGTTTTCCCAT
>MU226865.1:482264-501406 GCA_018584345.1 Thuja plicata
TTAAAATTTCAAAATTAAATTTTTAGATTTCTTACCCAAAATTTTATTTTGAAATCTGGATAGATAGAAGTTAGAATGGCTAAGGCTCTCACAAATTACAGTCTCAAAATCTTCAGCAATGGTTTAATAGTTCTTTTTTTCTCTCCTACTACGAGCCTACAAGTTGATAGGTTATTAAAAAGGAAATGGTAAAAATCTTTCGTTAAAACTTAAATGTAACAAATTAAATGAATATTACATGTCTCACGTGTCACATTTTCCATAAGATTTTAATGATTATTACACGTCTCACAGTCATGTCTCACGTGTCACGTTCATCTCTCGTAATTCAACGATTGTTAAGATTTTAAAATATTAATAATTTAATACACAATAATCAATATAATCATTAACTATATTGAATTCCCTTTGAATTCATGCATTCGAGCGATGAGAATACCTTATCCATGATTCCATGAAATTTTAACTAGTAACCAGTTACCAATCACCATTAAATGATAAAGTTTGGAAACATTAAATTATTACATGAAACAAAAGTGAAACACAAATATTTTATATTATATAACGCAAAATTTCAATATAGCTTTACAATTCAACGATGCCCATAGGCCATAGGCCCATATCTATTAATGATTCTTATAATATAAACAAAATAGAAAAGCACTTTGAATTTCTTAAAACATTTTCATATATTTTTTGTAAACATACGTTATGACAATTTACATCATTGCAAAAACTGTGGTAAGCTACTACCACCAGAGGGAGACACAATAGAGACTAGGATAGGCATAGGGACATACTTAGGGAGTGGGACTATCCATCTGAGGCTCCCTTCCTTCTATATGGAACTTTGAAGAGAGGATAATCTCAGAGAATTCTTCTAGCCATCGATTGTCCTCGGTATCCTCCAGGTTGTGCTACTTTTGGAGGAAATCCATCCCAATCTGTGCCCACTTTCGATGATGCGTGAGCTACTCAACATCAAGGTTCAGTAGAAATGGTTACCTGGGCATAATTTTTTCTGGTTGTAGAATCCTTGGCAAATCATTTGCCCAAGGAATACCAAAACCAATTTCTGCAAATATGACAACATTCACATCATCACCGAGGTACTCTTTTTTGAAAAATTTCCTTAGAAGCATGATAATTTAGACCTTTTCCCCACCCAATTCCAATAGAGATGCCATCAACTAAGACAAAATGTCGGTGTTAACTCTATACCTATTTTCATTCTCCAGAAATTCACGTCCCAGCACCATCCTTATAGCCTCCTTGGTGAAGGCTCCCAACTCTGTAGCTAAAGGCGCCAGGATTGGGTCTATGACCAGGCCCAAAAAGGCCTTCTGATCCTCCAAGGCAGTGCATCTTAAACAAATTGGAGTGTCCATTGAAAATCAAACTGATTAGTATTCTAATTTTTGACAAAAAAAATAAAGACAACCGAGTAGTCGCAGACTATTTCCCCAAATCTACTTTGACAATGGTAATTTAATGAGTGTATATCATCTATTTATAAGCCTTGATTGAAATTCTTTCTCTGCCCTAAAGATCTAATTAATTTGTAAGTAAAATGGTAACTATCCTTCAACAATCTCCAAATATTTCATATTTAATGCAACAATGGGTGAAATTAGAAACAACACTTATGATAAGACATTTTCTTTCTTTGGAATAACGAAGGCCGAATGTCAGGCAGGTGGACATAACAATTATTTATTATAAAAAAACTTTGCCATGTATGTAAGATCATCGAATGATAAAAAAAAAATGTCCTTAAATGACATGATGTTTTCATTTAAGTCTTAACTTTAAGGTATTATTTTATCGAGGTAAATTGGCAATGAATAGATAATGATGTCAAAGTTCACACTTATCTCTCATTGACAATTAATTGTAGCTTAATTTTCATTACTTTACTTGATGTCATATCCACTCATCTCCATTAATTAAATTTACTTGATGTCATATCTACTCATCACCATTAATTGTCATTACTTTACTTGAGTTGATGTCATATCTATTATCTACGACAGTAGTTTATAATTTTTAAATTTTTTTTGTCACAACTCACAGACTCACAGACTCACATGTCCGTTGGATTACAAAATATCAATAGCCAAAGATGAATTTTGGGCCTATTGTTGGTCTTCAAAATGTTTACAGCAAACTCTAGGCAGAATCATGACATGTGGTATGATTGATCATACCTTAAACATTTTGAAGACCAACAATAGGCCCAAAATTCATCTTTGGCTGTTGATATGTTGTAATCCAATGGATGTGTGAGTCTGTGAAGAAATAGAGGTGGGACCCAATGCAACTTCAACATCAAATAAGAACCACTGGATTAAGAGAGATGAACGGTGGAAGGTGCATTTCAGAAGAAATGTGGTGACATAACTCCTTTACTGAAAACTCTCTCCAGAAACATCACACATGTCATCGTTTGATAATGAAAAATTTGGAGAATAAAACTTTAATAGTTATTTCCAATTATTAAATCCCCATACCAAATATACAAATATTCCCTTAAATTTCCAAGTTTATATTTATTTTTGAAATACATTCGCCACGACAAATAATTAATTACAATATTTCGAAAATTATTTTTCAATAATTTATCAGTACAATTTTCCAGTTTCACCAATTATATTAATAATTTTCTTATTAAAATCATTTGGTTTCACCATTTTTTTATAAAATTTGTATACGGTATTAAAAAATTCACCACCAAATATCTATAATTTGAACCATAATTCGCCATCAATATTAAAAAATTTCCCTCCAAAATAAATGTGATTTTCCACAATTTTATACTTTTTGGGAGGTGGGGGTTTCTTAAAGTTATCCCTAGTCTCTCTTAGGGTCTCTTTCTCTACCCTAACTAGAGGATTCTTTCCTAATCCTCTAACTTCCTAGGAACTTCCCATCAACTTCAAACTCAACTCCTTTCACTCTTTCTTAGCTTTCTTGCAACCATGGGTTCACAAGCCTCCTATCACTCCAACGGTGTCAACTTCCTAAGGTTAGGCTTTCCCACTCCCCTTAGTTCTACTACAACTCCCATGGATCCATTTTAGTGAATCCTTCATCCATTTTTCAATCGAGCTCAAAATATAGTCTTTTAGGCCTTGTAGCCTTTTAGGCCTATTAGCCCTCCTAATCACTGAAAATGTGATTTTCCTCCTAAAATCCCTTAACAACCCTAGAAAAAAATTACATATTCTTTCTGGGTTTTTCTTACCCTTCAATATTTTCTAGGTCTCTCATCCCAACTCTGTTCATACAATGGACTTCTACCAAACCCCTAAAAATAAGGGTTTCAATGGTATGTAGACTAGTTTGGTAACTTGGACTTCTTTCTCCAATCATATGGTCTCCTATGAAATTATTTACACATAAGAAGGTCTTTTCCACATGCCTCTACACTCTTATAATCTTGATTGGCTCATACCAATTACTCTGCGATCTCCATTGCCACTGTATTATTTAGATACCCTAGCTAGAATGCTCACCACTCACCTAGGGCCTTAACGTTCTCGAGCTTCCCCTACACACACACACTCCAAAATCCATATCTATATATTATATACAAGGTTCTAGTGGATTCCAAGTGGTCATGGATTTTGATCCATGAAAACTCCAAAGAAACCCATTATTTATATAACTGGACCAAAACTGGCCAAAGAACTTGCAAAACACAAATAATTTAACAAAACCTAACCAAAAAGTACAATCTACTAAACTAATACCACACAAATCTTGGAAACTACATTGAAAACACTATCAAATCATTCATTCAGTCCACTCAATCCAATAAAGTGATGGATGATGGATCTGTGACACAATTACACTGTAAATTGATCCTTCCTTGTAATCAGTCCGTACAAAATGAAAAGCTAACTATCAGATTAGGGTTGGATTCACCTTATATACTCCTATCCCATCTATCTAGACCATTGGGTTTGGATTTGGGAACATTAATGGCTGATTCCTAGAATCTAGGAAATGTTGTCATGACAACTTTAAAAGTTGTCTTACAACTTTTGTCAAAATTAGAATTTTCACATCTTGAGTGTCCTAATTGGTTCCAAACTTTACCAATTGACCTCAAATGGATAGAAAAAAACTAAAAATTAAAAATCTTCCCAATTTGGGACTTTGGTCAACTCTTTGACTTTTGAGTTGACTTCTAGGCCTTAGACTATCAACTAGACTCAAACAACACAACCCTAATCTTACCAAACATAAACCACACCTCAAACACACACTAGGGACTTTATATTTTAGTCCTTATTCATGGATGGTTGGAAAAACCAACCTACAAGACAAAAATGATTAAGATCTTTCAATAGACCTTAGGGTGCTCCTGCACCATACTCCCCCCTACAACAAGCAAATTAAGGAACTTTTGGTGACAGGAACTCTTCACTGATTCCATGTTTCGTGAAGTCACTTTCAGCTTTCCAAGTGGTTTCTGACTCTAGTTTTTGCTTCCACTTCGCTAGATGCTCCATGTAGATCTTATGTCTTGTTTTCTTTTTCACCCTTGAATCCAATATCTTCTCAACTTGTGGTTTGTCCTGTTCCAGAGTCTTAAACTCTCCCATTTCCTTATGTACCTTAGTTTTGTACTGCATCTCATCCATCTCTGGTCCCTTATATTTGATTAAATCTTTCACATTGAAGATTGGAGAAATTGACGTCTCTTTGGGCAACTCTACCTTGTATGCATTAGGTCCATACATTTCCAATATCTTACAAGGTCCAATTCGTTTCATTTGTAGCTTTTTGGGTATCACTTTTTATAACCTTGCCCTATTTAGGAACACCATGACTAGTTCACCCAATTCAAACTGCAATTCTCTTCTCCCCTCATCTTTCTTTGCCTTCAACCTTTGATTTGCCTCCATAAAGGTCTTTTTCACTTGCTCATGAACTTCCTTCATTGACTGTGAAAAATCATCAGCATGCCCACTAACTCCCTCATATCATTTGAGTTATCTATGTTCCATCACACCCCTTGGATGTGCCCCATACACAATCTCAAATGGGCTCTTCCCTGTAACTCTATTGGTACTGTCATTGTAGGAAAATGCTTCTTGTGGGATAACTTTCTCCCAACCTTGTCCATACTCCTTGGGAAGACATCTAAGAAATTTTCCAAGTACCCTGTTGATTACTTTAGTCTACCCATCCATTTGAGGATGATAGGAAGATCTATGAGATAAGTTTGTACCTAATTTCTTCCGTAGGGTCTTCCAAAAGTGACCCATGAACTTTACATCCCTGTCTGCAACAATGCTCATTGGTAGGCCATGAATCCTTACTACTTTGAAAAACAAGTAGGCAATTATGTTGGCATCATGTTTTGTTTTACATGGTATGAAGTGGCTCATTTTACTAAACCTATCTACCACTACAAATACACTATCTAAACCAGTTGGAGTTCTAGGTAACCACACTATGAAGTCCATACTTATGAATTCCCAAGGTCTACTTGGGATGGGTAATGGCTGGTAAAGTCCTACATTAGATGAAGTGCCTTTAGCCTTCTAACATATGCCACACTACTCCACATACCTTCTTACTTCCTTCTGCATCTTTGGCCACCAATAGAATCTCTCTACTAAGTCCAATGTCTTATTCAATCCAAAGTGTCCACTTAGGCTTCCATTATGCTTCTCCTGTATAAGGTTCTCCCTCATAGAGCCTCTTGGAACACATATTTTCTTGTCTTTGAATAGAAACCCATTATGTAATGTATACTCTGCAAACTCACTATGAAAGTGATTGTCAAGATTCTGACACACCTTATATATCTCTGAGAAATCTGAATCTCCCTCATATAGTTCCTTAAAACCTTCAACCCCTATACTTTGCAACTGAATCTCTTGGATGGTAAGTAGTCTTCTACTAAGGGCATATGCAACTTTATTTTTCTCTCCCTTATTATGTTTGATGCTAAAGGTGTAATACTGTAGGAATTCCATCCACTTGATGTGTCTCAAGCTAAGCTTGTCTTGAGTGTTTATGTAACTCACTGCTTGATTGTCTGTGAAGACAATAAACTCTTTAGGCAAAAGATAATACATCCACTTATTTTTAAGTATTGTATAAGAGAATATAGCTCAAATTCAGAGGAAGAGTACCTATACTTAGCTTCATTTAGTCTTTCATTGAAAATGGCCACAGGCCTGCCTTCTTGGCTTAAGACAGCTCCCACTGCAATGCTACTTGCATCACACTCCACAATGAATGGTTTATCAAAGCTTGGTAATAGAAATATAGGATGAGTAGCTACTTCCTTCTTAAATCTCTCAAATCCATCATTAGCTACCTTTGTCCACACAAATTTTGTTTTCAATCCTCCTTTTATAGTCTCTAGGACTGGAGCACAAATCTCACTGAATCTCCTAATGAACTTCCTATAGAATTGGGCTAACCCATGGAAGCTCCTAACTTTAGTCCCTATCTTATAAGTAGACTAGTTCAATATGGCCTCTACCTTCTTATCCATTTTTAAATCACCCTTGGAGACCACAAAGCCAAGGTAGACTAGCTCTTCTTTCATGAACTCACTCTTCTCAAGGTTTATGGTGAGTTTCTCTTCCTACAAATTCTTCAACACTAACTCCAAATGTCTCATGTGATCCTCTTTATTTTTACTGAAAATTAGGATTTAATCTAAATAGACAACTACAAAAACTGCTATATAGTCCATCAAGATTTCATTCATCACCTTCATAAAGGTGCTTGGTGTATTGGTAAGCCCAAAGGGCATCACTAACCATTCATACAACCCCTCTGTAGTCTTAAATGCAAACTTCAACTCATCACCCTCTTTCATCCTAATTTGGTAGTACCCACTCTTCAAATCAATTTTAGAGAAGTACTTAGCACCCCCCAAGCAATCCATCAAATCTTTTATTCTAGGAATTGGAAATCTATACCTGATAGTTATCCTATTTATTACCCTTGAATTAGTACACATCCTCCAATTACCTCCCTTCTTAGGAGCCAAAACTACTGAGATAGTACATGGGCTAATGCTCTTCCTTATCAACCTTTGGTCCAAAAGCTCTTGGAATTGTCTGGATATCTCCTTATTTTTATCTGGTGTCATCTTGTATGCATCTTTGTTTGGCAAAGATGCTCCTAGTATGAAGTCAATTTGATGACTTATCTCCCTCTTTGGTGGAAGGGTTGCTCCAGTGTACACTCACAAATTATTTCCTTGAACTGATCTAGTAGTTCTCTTACCTCCTATGGTATAGGTGCCTTCTCATGAGTCTCCTCCTCCTTTGGCTTTAGCAAGATTGCATAACCAACTTCTTCTTCTTTCATATCCCTTAGAAATTATTTTCCACTCAATAACATGGCACTAGATTCTTCCTTCTCCATTGTATCCTCTTCTAGTATGGATTGTATTTTGTAAGTGATTCCATTTTTCTTGAAAGTGTACTTGTTGTCTTTCCCATTATGGATTGCATCTTGTCATACTGCCATGGTCTGCCAAGAAACAAATGGCAAGCATCCATTGGAAAAACATCACATAGTATCTTTTCATGATGCTTTCCAATGGAAAATTCCACCCACACTTGTTCATTGATTAAGATATTCTGGCCCTTATTCAACCATGTGACTTTGTAAGGACATTCATGTGGAATTTTAGTGAGCTTTAGCTTCTCTACTACCTCCATTGATATAACATTATATGTAGATCCAGAATCAATGATCACCTTACATACTTTTCCCATTATCTTTTAATTGACCCTAAAAAGAGCCCTTCTTTTATTGTGTCCATCCTTAGTGGTTTCTTTAATTAGTATTCTTCTAAGCATCAAAATTTCACTTTTCTCTGAATCCAAACAGACCTCTAAATGCTTGGTATTGTCCTCCTCTTGGACATATTTTGTCCTCTTCTCTCCTTGTGAGGATGTTGGCTTATCTAGACACCTGTATGCAGGGTGCCCCAACTATCCATAGTTGTAACATTTCATGGAAGAGAAATGAGATCCCCTTCCAAAACCTCCTAACCTTCCTCTACCACTATTATAAGAACCCCTTCCTCTATTGCTGAATCCACCTCTATTGTTTGACTCCTATCCCTGATCTACATATCTGTAGTCACCTTGACCCCTATTGTCATTGCCTCTGCCACTTGAACCTCCTCTATGGCCACCTCTATTGTCTCTACCCTTTCCTCTACCTCTGGAGCTAGAATATTGTCTTTTCTTTAGTTTTTCTTCCACCTTCAAAGCCATTTGAAAGAAACTATGAATTGAAGACAGGGTGAAGAGACTAAACTCTTCTTGAATGTTCCACCTTAATCCATTAAGGTATCTTGCCACTTTAATAATTTATGTCTCCTAAATTCTTGATCTAAGACAAAGTTTTTGGAATTATTCGGTATAGGTTGACACTTTTAGGTCTTTTTGCCTAAGAATTTTCCTCTTCTTATGCAGTTGGATATCCTAATCCTCTCAAAGATAATACTCCTTCACTTTTGCCATCATTATCTTCCAATTTTTTATGGACTTCTTGCCCTCTTTCTCTCTTTCTTTCTGCAAGAACTTCCACCATGTAAGTGCTTTCCCTCTTAGCCTTGACTTGTCTATCTTCACCTTTTGGGCCTTTGTAATCCCATCACACTCGAAGTGATTCTCCATTCCTTCAATCCATTCCATAACCAACTCAGCATCCATCTTGCTAGAGAATATTGGGATTCCCTCTAGGGCCTTTCCCCTCAATGCCCTAAGTACTTTTAGGAATGTTTCCTCAGGTAGAAGAGGATTAGGCTCTGGTTATATTTCCTCTTCCACTGGTTTCTTTCCCTTATCTATCGCTTCATGCATTTCTTCTCTCAACTTACTAGCAGTCTCAACCACTTCTGCCATCTTGATCTTCATTTCCTCCATTGCTTCTTCAATAAGCTTGTTCTTGATTTTTTTCTTTGAAAAATCTTTGGCCAACTCTACATTGGTCACCATGCTGGACTCACCTATGGACTCACTCCAATCTGACATACACCAATTCAATCACCCAAGCCTTTCACTTTCTCTGATACCAATTTAATGAGGAGCTCCTCTCCTAGATCCTTTTGGCTCTCTCAAAGACCTCCAATGGGTCTCTCTTAGGATCTTTCTCTACCCTAACTAAAGGATTCTATCCTAATCCTCTAACTCCCTAGGAACTTCCCATCAACTTCAAACTCAACTCCTTTCACTCTTTCTTAGCTTTCTTGCAACCATGGCTTCACAAGCCTCCTATCACTCCAATGGTGTCAACTTCCTAAGATTAGGCTTTCCCACTCCCCTTAGGTCTACTACAACTCCCATGGATCCATTTTAGTGAATCCTTTATCCATTTTTCAATTGAGCTCAAAATCTAGTCTTTTAGGCCGTGTAGCCTTTTAGGCATATTACCCCTCCTAATCACTGAAAATGTGATTTTCCTCCTAAAATCCCTTAACAACCCTAGAAAAAAAGTATATATTCTTTCTGGGTTTTTCTTACCCTTCAATATTTTCTAGGTCTCTGGTCCCAACTCTATCCGTACAATGGACTTCTACCAAACCCCTAAAAATAAGGGTTTCAAAGGCATGTAGATTGCTTTGGTAACTTGGACTTCTTTCTCCAATCAGATGGTCTCCTCTAAAATTCTCCATCCATAAGAAGGTCTGAACCACATGCCTCTACACTCTTCTAATTTTGATTGTCTCATACCAATCACTCTGCAATCTCCATTACCACTGTATTATTCAGATACCCTAGCCAGAATGCTCACCACTCACCTAGGGCCTAAATTTTCTCGAGCTTCCCATGCACACACATACTCCAAAATCCATATCTATATAGTATATACAAGGCTTTAGTGGATTCCAAGAGGTCATGGAGCTTGATCCATGGGAAAACCAAAGAAACCCATTATTTACATAACTGAACCAAAACTGGCCAGCGAACTTGCAAAGCACAAATAATTTAACAAAACCTAACCAAAAAATACAATATACCAAACTAATACCATAAAATATTGGAAAATACATTGAAAACACTATCCAATCATTCATTCAGTCCATTCAATCCAATAAAGTGATGGATGATGCCTCTGGCACACAATTACACTATAAATTGGTCCTTGTAATTAGTCTGTACAAAATGAAAAGCTAACTATCAGATTAGGGTTGGATTCACCTTATATACTCCTATCCCATATATCTAGACTATTTGGTCAGGATTTGGGAACCTTAATGGAAAATTCCTAGAATCTAGGAAATGTTGTCATGATGACTTTAAAAGTTGTCATGACAACTTTGACAACTTTTGTCAAAATTGCAATTTTCACATCTTGAGTCTCCTAATTGGTTCCAAACTTTACCAATTGACCTCAAATGGCTAGAAAACAACTAAACATTACAAATCTTCCCAGTTTGGGACTTTAGTCAACTTTTTGACTTTTGAGTCGACTTCTAGGCCTTAGACTCCTAGAATCAACTAGACTCAAACAACACAACCCTAATCTTACCAAACATAAACCACACCTCAAACACACACTAGGGACTTTATATTTTAGTCCTTATTCATGGATGGTTTTACAAACCAACCTACAAGCCAAAATTGATTAAGATATTTCAATAGACCTTAGGATGCTCTTGCACCACCAATCCATATAAAGTCACATGGTTAAACAAAGCTCAACATGTCCTTGTCAACGAACAATCTTTGGTGGAGTTTTCAATTGGCAGGTATAACGAAAAATTATTATATGATGTGCTGCCTATGGATAAATGTCACCTAATCCTAGGTAGACCATGGAAATTTGACTGATAGGCCATGCATGATGGAGAAAAGAACTCATATTATTTTAGGAAGGACAATGTGACATTCAAAATACAATCACTGTTGGATGATCGAGAAATGAAATCATATAGCCCCAATGTTCTCATGGTTAGTGAGAAAGAGTTCTTAGAATCCTTAGAAGAAGGAGAGGGATTTGGCTGTTCACTTGTGTTGAAACTAAAAGAAGAAGCTGCAGACAAGACAGTCAAGAAGAAAGAATTGCCAAAGGAAGTGCAGGAGATGTTGCTTGAGTATGAAGGCATTGTTAGTGATGGACAACCATAAACCCTACCCACTAAGCGGACTATAAGCCGCCAAATAGAATTCATTGTAGGAGCTACATTTCCCAATAAGGAAGCTTATAAAATGAATCTTCAACAAAATGAGGAAATAGCTAGATAGATCCAAGAACTCCTAAGCCAAGGTCTTATTAGGAAAAGTATTATCCCTTGTGTTGTACCCACTATCTTAGCCCCTAAAAAGGGAGGAACTTGGAGACTATGAACTGACTCCAGAGAAATAAATATAATAACCATTAGGTATAGGTTCCCTATCCCTAGGATAGAAGACCTAATGGACTATCTAGGTGAAGCCAATTTTTTTACAAAGATTGACTTGAAAAGTGGATACCATCAAATCAGATTCAATGAGGGAGATGAATGGAAAACAACCTTCAAGAGCACAAAAGGACTGTATGAGTGGCTTGTAATGCAATTTGGGTTATCCAATGCCCCATCCACATCATGAGACTCATGAATGAAGTTATTAAGGACTACATGGGTAAATTTGTGGTATTATAATTGGATGATATACTCATCTATAGAAAGACAAGAGAAGAACACCTCACACATCTACAAATAGTTTTCAAGAAGCTTCATAAACAGAAGTTGATGATCAACTTGGAGAAATGTTAATTCATGAAACAAGAGCTAGTGTACCTTGGGTTTGTACTATCTCAAGGAAATCTAAAGATGGATCCTAGAAAGGTGGATGCCATTATCAACTGGCCTACTCTAGGGACATCAACTGAGGTAATAAGTTTTCATGGCTTAGCACATTACTATAGGAATTTTAAAAAGCAATTCAGTGTAATTTGTGCTCCTATGCTTGATACTATCAAAGGTGGGATGAAAACTAAGTTTGTATGGAATGAACAAGCTAACCATAGGTTTGAGTTGTTAAAAAGAATATTGCTACTCAACCAATCTTGATTTTGCAAGGCTTTGAGAATCTATTCATAGTGGAATGTGATGCTAGCAATGTAGCTATTGGTGTTTTCTTGAGTCAAGAGGGAAGAATAGTGGATTTTCACTATGAAAAACTAAGTGAAGCAAAGAAGAAGTACTTTTATTATGAATTAGAGATGTATTATCTAGTACAAGCTTCGAGGAAGTGGAGGCACTACTTTCTTCCAAAGGACTTTGTAGTCTTTTCAGACAACCAAGAAATAAGTTTGTTGAATTCACAAGATAAGCTCAGTCATAAACACATGAAGTGGGTGGAATACATGCAGGCCTACACCCTCAACATTAAGCACAAGAAGGGGTTGAAGAATAAGGTAGAAGATGCCTTAAGTAGAAGATCCCTGACAATACAAGAGAAATACTTGCAGAGCATGGGAATTGAAATCTTAAAAGATCTATATGTAGAAGATGGAGACTTTGCAAACATCTACAAGGTATGTCAAGTACACAAGAATAATTTTCATAGTGAATTGTCTAAATATAATTTGCAGAGTGATCTTTTGTTTAAATCAAGTCAATTGTGTGTTCCTAGAAGGTCTATAGGAGAAAATTTGATTCAAGAGAAGCAAAATGGTGCACTTATTGGACATTTTGGTGTCAATAAGACCCAAGAATTAGTTCATAGATTCTATGTTTGGCCCAAGATGAATTTGGACATTAAGAAGTATGTAAAAAGTTGTGTTATCTATCAAAAGGAAAAAGGTACATTTTCTAATGTAGGCCTTTACTATCCTCTCCCCATTCCAACCAGACCATGGGAATGTTTGAGCATGGATTTTGTAGTGGGATTTCCCAATACAAAATAGGGAATGGATAGAATTTATGTTATTATGGATAGATTCAGTAAGATGGAACACTTTATACTCTGCAAGACAATCCATGATTCCAGTCAGATAGCTCACCTATTCTTCAAGGAGGTAGTTAGAATACATGGCTTACCATTGAGCATAGTATCAAATAGAGATACAAAATTCATGAGTCATTTTTAAAAGAATCTATTTAAAAAGCTAGGGACCAACATATCTTTTGGATCTGCATACCATTTTCAGACTAATGGACAAACCAAGGAAGTAAATAGGAGTCTTGGTAACCTCCTAAGATGTTTAACTAAGGAGTATGGTAAAGTTTGGGACCAACACATTGGGAAAGCAGAGTATGCTTATAATGACCTTGTGAATAGGACTATTGGTAGGATTCCTTTTGAGATAGTCTATGGCCTTCACCCAAGAGGCATATTTGAGCTCAAAGATTTGAACGATGGAGCCAAGGTAAGTGGCTATGTTGAAGACTTTGCATATTCTATGCAAGAGGTCCATGAGACATTGAGGAAAACATTGACTAAAAATACATAGAAGATTAAGAGAAAGGGGGATGAGAGAAAGAGGAATGTCCAATTAAAAGTTGGGGATTTGGTGATGGTCCATCTCAACAAGGAAAGGTTGTAGAAAGGAGTTCCACATAAGCTTCAGATGAGAAGAATTGGTCCATGCACCATACTGGCCAAATTTGGCACAAATGCATACAAGGTGGAACTTCCAGAGGATGTTGGTCTCTCTTCGGTGTTTAATGTAGAATACTTCATCTTGTAGAAATGGCTGATACCAGATCCACATCAAATTTTGATTGAGGTCATACAGGAGGTGGAGGAGCTCAATTTAGCATCTGCACCAATCAAGAAGGAAGAACACATACTAGATTCCAAAGTCTAAAAGAAGAAAAGAAAGAAGGAACACATACTTGGTAAAATGGCATTGAAAAACTGGTGCAGATGCAATTTGGGTCAAGGAGATAGAGTTCAAAAAGTTGGACATCGATCCCAACTTACTCAATCCAAGGGTGGATTGAAGTCTTTTCATCTAGGGAGGATGGTGCAGGAGCACCTAGGCTCTCCTTAAAGTCTTAGTCCAATTTTGGCTTGTAACTGACTCTAGCCAAGTTAGTGAGTTTAATTTTTGACCTTAGAAGGTCTTGTGATGTGTGTGACTAGATGGATTAGTAGTTATTACCAAATCTAAACTAGTTTAGTTTAGGTTGCTTTCTAAGTTGTTAATCCTTAGTTTAGGCCTAAAGTGGGAAATATGATCTAAAAATGTTCTAGAATCAGGAAAGGTGTGAAAAGTGCATAAAAGGCCTCAAAGGTTTTTATTCATCGAATGATATGGGATAGAGGTCATAAAATTTAGTTTGCATCATTAATGTAAAATATGATAAAATGTTGTCATGACAACATTTGCAATTTTGCAAATGTTGCATGCAACATCGACAAATTTTGCTTCCCTTCAAAGTAGGGAGGGGAAATGAATGCTAGTTACCTAAAAAAACATGCAGGAGGAATCTGTACACACCTCATGGCTCATTTCCATAGGTATGGAGAATGTATTGTAAGTTTTTGAAAGTGAGTAGAAGATAGTGTTCTGGTTTTCTATAATAGTCGACTTGCTTAGATGGTGGAAGTGTTGTGCTGGATTAAAAAGATTGATACAGTATTGGATCTATGTAGTAGGAGAAGATATAATACTTTTATGTTTAGTGATCAAGTTTTTTTGAGTTGATTAGTTAGACTTATTAAAGTGTTTAGGAGTTAGTGTAGTTGTTGGTACAGTCTAGGTGATTTTTAGTTTCATGGCTCCCCTATAGAATCCAATAGTGGAAATATTCAAAGGGTGGATGAATATGGTAGGGGAGCCTCTATACAATGTACATACTCAAGTAGGAGACCTGAAGAACCATTTATCTAATTTTAAAGCCATTCCCTAGGCGAGCAATGACTATCAGGTTAGGTGCATGACAGAGATAAGTTTGAATGCACAAGCAAGGGTGTGTGTGAGAGATATAAAAAAAGTGTGGTTTCTAAAGATTTAGGGTCCTATACATCTCTAGTTGTGAGCTAAGGTCATTTTCAATCCATTTAGATGGATTTCTAAGTCAAAATGAGTAGACTACTTGTGAAGAGAAGAAATAGCCCTATTTTCCCTACATTTTAGGACAGTGGTGTATAGATAACTTGGGAGCCCAAGACCTTGAAAATATTTTAGATCTTCAAAAAGGGTATCAGGATCCCAGATTTTTTCAGGGGGTTTTTTGAGATCTTTTGGAAATAATCCAGAAAAACCCTCTAGATAGGGCTAATTGGACAATTAGGGCTAATATGACCAAATAGAGAGTTAATTTGGAACTCGACTAATTAGGGATTGAAGACCCATTCCAATGGAGTTGGAAGGATGAAAAAGGAGTGTTTTAATAGTGGATATGACCCTTGTAGAATTGGTGAAGTTGGTATGAAGTATTTGTGCCCAGAATCTTTTAATCTAGTGAGAAGCATTGAGACAAAAATATTGGTAGTTGTCCTTCAAGGTTAAACACAAGAAGGCTAAATCTTGGAGTGGAGTTGGGATAGTCTTAGGCTTGGAGACTTGAGATATTGGGGTCGTAGGAGAGAAGTTAGGATCCTTAGAAGATTGGGACTAGTGGAGTTCTTAGCAAGCTTGTGTGAGCACACCTTGGAGCACTTCCATCATATATATATATGATACAATATAATATATATAGTAAAAAATATATATTCAATATGATATGTATTCTATATTATATATTCAATATTGTTTTATTTACAACAAAATAAAGTACAGTATATATAATATATATTATATAGGACATATCAATATATAGGTTAATTACACCAGTATAAGGCATCCAAAAGGTTTCCAAAGGGGTCATAGAGGGTTCCTAGGGGTCCTAACATGTGAGAAGGTGTACTAGGACCCCTTAGGTCCCTCTGTAACCCCCAAGGACACATTAGAGAACTCAAGTTTGTTCCAAGGGGTCATACAACCCCTTGGGACACACTTGATTGTTGAAATGTTCTGAAAGGGATCATGGGGACTTCTTAGGGGTCCTAACACATTAGAAGGTGTACTAGGATAGCTTTGGACCCTCTAGTGGCCCCTTGGGGACACATTAAAACACTTAAGTGTGTCTGAAGGGGTCGTATGAACCCTTGCAACACACTTGAGTGTGTAAATGTGTCGAAGGGGTCATGGGGACTTCCTAGGGGTCCTAACATGTGAGAAAGTGTATTAGGACCCTCTTTGAACCTTGAGGACACATTGGAACACTCAAGTGTGTCCCAAGGGGTCCTATGATCCTTTGGGACATACTTGAGTGTTCCAATGTGTCCCCGGGGGTCAAAGATGGACTTTCTAGGGGTTTTAACGCATACGAAGGTGTACTAGGACCCCTTAGGTTCATCTTTGACCCACGCGGATAGACTGGAACACTTAAGTGTGTCCCAAGGGGTCCTATGACCATTTGGGACATACTTGAGTGTTCCAATGTCTCCCCAAGGTAAAAGAAGGACTTCGTAGGGGTACTAATGCATAAGAAGGTGTATTAGGACCCCTTAGGTCCCTCTTTGACCCCCGAGAACACATTGGAACACTCAAGTGGGTCCCAAGGGGTCCTATGACCCCTTGGGACACACTTGAGTGTTCCAATGTGTCCCTAGGGTTAAAGAGGGGATTCCTAGGGGTCCTAATTTTTTAGAAGGTGTAATAGGACCATTTAGGACCCTTTGTGACCCCCGAGGACACATTAGAACACTCAAGTGTGTCCTAAGGGGTCATACAACCTCTTGGGACACATTTGAGTATTTCAATGTGTTGAAAGGGGTCATGGGGTCTTACTTGGGGTCTTAACACATGAGAAGGTGTACTAGGAGCCCTTAGGACCCACTTTCACCATGAAGGACACATTGGAACACTCACATGTGCCTCAAGGGGCCCTACAACCTCTTGGAACACACTTGAGTGTTCCAATATTTCAAAAGGGCTCATGGGGTCTTCCTAGGGGTCCTAACATGTGAGAAGGTGTACTAGGACTCCTTAGGACCCTCTTTGACCCCTAGGGGCACATTGGAACATGCAAGTGTGTCCCAAGGGGTCCTACAACCTCTTGGGACACATTTGAGTATTCTAATATGTGAAAAGGGGTCATGGGGACTTCCTAGGGGTCCTACGACCGTGATAAGGTGTAATAGAACCCCCTAGGTCTCTTTTTGACCACTAGGAACACATTGGAACAATAAATTGTGTCCCAAGGGGTCCTACGACCTCTTGGAACACACTTGAGTGTTCCAATGTTTTAGAAGGGGTCATGGGAAGTTCCCACGACTACTAATCATATATTGGAACACTCAAGTGTGTCCCAAAAGGTTGTAGGACACACTTGAGTGTTTTAATGTTTCCCCAGGGGTCCTAGTACACCTTCTCACATGTTAGGACCCCTAGGAAGACCCCATGACCCATTACAATATACTAAAACAATCAAGTAAAGCCCAAGAGGTTGTAGGACCCCTTAGTACACACTTGAGTGTTCCAATATTTCCTCAGGGGTCAAAGAGGGTCCTAAGGGGTCCTAGTGCACCTTCTCACACATTAGGACCCTTAAGAAGACCCCATGACCCCTTTCAACACATTGGAACACTGAATTGTGTCCCAAGGGGTCCTACAACCTCTTGGGATATACTTGAGTGTTCCAATGTGTTGAAAGGGGTCATGAGGACTTCCTAAGGGTCCTAACACATGATAAGGTGTACTAGGACCCCTAAGGTCCCTCTTTGACCCCAAGGAACACATTGAAATGCTCAATTGTATCCCAAAGGTTCCTACAACCTCTTGGGATAGACTTGATTATTCCAATGTATCAAAAGGGGTCATGGGGTCTTCTCGTGGGTCCTAACATGTGAGAAGGTGAACTAGGACCCCTTAGGACCCTCTTTGACCCCCAGGGACACATTGGAACACTTAAGTGTGCCCCAAGGGGTCCTACGACCTCTTAAGACACACTTGAGTGTTCCAATGTGTTGAAAGGGGTCATGGGGACTTCCTAGGGGTCCTAACATGTGATAAGGTGTACTAGGACCCCTTAGGTCCCTGTTTGACCACCATGGACACATTAAAACAATTAATTGTGTCCCAAGGGGTTGTACGACCTCTTGGGATACACCTGAGTGTTGTAATGTGTTGAAAGGGGTCATGGGGAGTTCTTTGGGGTCCTAACTGGTGATAAGGTGTATGAGGACCCCTTAGGTCCCTCTTTGACCTTTGGGAACACATTGAAACACTCAATTGTGTCCCAAGGGGTCGTATGACCTCTTGGAACAAACTTGAGTGTTCAAATGTCTCAAAAGGGGTCATGGGCTCTTCCTAGGGGTCCTAACACATGAGAAGGTGTACTCAGACCCCTTAGGACCCTCTTTGATCCCCAAGGACACATTAGAGCACTCAAGTGTGTCCCAAGGGGTTCTACGACCTTTTGGGACACACTTGAGTGTTCCAATGTTTAAAAAGAGGTCATAGGGTCTTCCTAGGTGTCTTAACACATGATAAGGTATACTACAACCCCTTAGGACCCTCTTTGACCCCCGAGGACACATTAGAACACTCAAGTGTTTTCCAAGGGGTCCTATAACCTCTTGGGACACATTTGAGTGTTGCAATGTGTTAAAACGGGTTATGGGGACTTCCTAGGGGTCCTATGACTATTATAAGGTGTACTAGGACCCCTTAGGTCCCTCTTTGACCTCCAAGAAGATATTGGAACACTCAATTATGTCCCAAGGGGTCCTATGACATCTTGGGACACACTTGAGTGTTCCAATGTTTCAAACGGGGTCATGGGAAGTCCCCATGATCCCTTTTGACACATTGGAACACTCAAGTGTGTCCCAAGAGGTTGTAGGACCCTTTGGGACACTCTTAAGTGTTATAATGTGTCCCCAGGGGCCAAAGAGGGTCCTAAGGGGTCCTAGTACACCTTCTCACATGTTAGGACCCTAAGGAATATCTCATGACCGTGTTTGACACATTGGAACACTCAAATGTGTTCGAAGAGGTCGTAGGACCCCTTGAGAAACACTTGAGTGTTCTAATGTGTTCTCAGGGGTCATAGAGGGTCCTAAGGGGTCCTCATAAACCTTCTCATGTGTTAGGACCCCTAGGAAGATACCATGACCCCTTTTGAAACATTGGAACACTCAAGTGTGTCCCAAGAGGTTGTA
>MU226866.1:22377-40411 GCA_018584345.1 Thuja plicata
CACATTAAATAATAATCAACTCCTACATTTCCACGCTCAACAATCACTGTGTTGCCCCACTGTTGGTCTTTATACCTCAAGACAAAAATGGATGTTTAATGTGTAGTAGTAGTCTTGGAAGTTTCATGTGAGTCTGGAGTCTAAGTCTAGAAATCCCCTTAGGATAGAAGGCCTTTATCGGATTTCCCTAACTTGACTTCTCCTTCCTAAGCCGGGTGAATTCTGGGTCTGAAATCAAATTTTTATCGGGTAGCTTAAGTTCCCAATCCGGTAAAGGCAATGGTTTGAAAGATTCTAACCTAAAAATCACATATAGATGAAATATTTTGTCTCATATCTTCACATTGCAGCATTGGCGGGAAATCAAATTTTAGCTTCTCCATGGCAGAAAATCACTTGTGGAGTGCGCTCTTCGCAATTGACAGACTTAAGAATATTAGAGGTAAATAAAGATGGAAAATGAGGAAGTCGGGAACAAAAAAGAAAAGCTTTGAGCAGTCATATTGAACCTATGGGAAACAAAAGAAATGATCAAGCAAAAAAAAATTCATGGAATTAGCTCATAGGCGGAAAGGCAGAAAATGGCTTCTCCTCTACTCCTACAGGCGGGTTTCGACTCGTAAGATGCGTTTTCTGCCAAACTATCAGGGTGAAGAAATTTTGAAGAATAATCCATCCCATAAGAGATCTAGAATATAAAAAGGCCAATGGAATCAATATATATCATTTTGGCACCCCTATAGGCCATAATTCTCCTTTGGCAGATTTCTAGACAGAGAGCACTACAAAAGTATTTCTCCGCCCAAAGGAGAAGCGGAAAAGTAATTTTCTGTCATTTCAAGAAAGTTACCATTACAGTTACTAAAGTGAAAAGAGGTTTCCTAAAGACATGTAAAGTGAAGTAATTAATTCAAATAAATCCATTTTACTTTGTAACAGACTTGTTCATTAATGTAGAGGTCTTTTCATTCGTGTGGTGTGGGAAGTCGACCGTTAAACAGTAAGAAATCAAAAAGTATAAAATTAGTTGGAGATTTTGAACTAGAACCACCATTGTTCACAAAATTGTTTGAATTCGAAGTCGCTACGACCAATTGCTCATTGTCTTTGTATCCTGAAGAGAAATTTGAATCCCTAGGTTGAATCACACTCACATGGCTTCTAGATTTGTGGGATTCGACGGAATGAACGACATTATCTCTGATTGCCAAAAAATCTCAGATACTTCACTAAAGTTCTTCAATATGCATAACTTCCATAACAGATTGAGAGCGGAGAAAATGCATCCTATCATAGAAAAGATTAAGGAGAGTGGGTTAGTCGAAGCCACCAGTTTTCCTGTAGCGGTTCAAGCTCCTGAATTGGCTCGGGAATGTATAGCCTGATACAACCCAGACACCAAGAAAATTATTCTACCTGACAACATGGTGCTCCTCTCTATTGATAGAGAGTCTGTCCAGAATTCCCTCTGTATTCCAGAGTAAGCAGAATAATCTGAAATGACTTATAGTCAGGCGGTCTCTGAATATTTAGCGAAGAGACCGGTATGGAAGAGAGAGATCATGAAGTCATGGTTTAAAGAACCCAAGAGCACCAAGGGCAAGTTGCCCAAAATATTATTCAGCGCAAACTTGAAGCCAGAAATTATGGATATCCTGGTATTGCTTCACAAGATTAGAGGTGAGAGCGAAGCTCTTAATTTTTTTGAAAAACATTTCTTCCTAGTTCAGATAATCTACTCCCAGCATCATTTCATTGACTGGGAAATTATGGTGTGTGAGAATCTCTCGGATGCCCTCAATAGGGCCAAGTTCTAGAATGAATTCTACCTGTCTTCGGTCCTCTTGTATATTTTAGCTAGGACTCAAATCTAGCTTGGGCTTCCTAGGTTAGAGGAATTCCCAGATGATGTAAAAAGCTATGAGTTTTTTCCTTCTTTACAACTACAAAATAGTTATGCTGATTATCTCATAGTTAATGATGCCTTTACAATGAGACTGTGCAGGGAGCTACAAGGTTGTTTGGAAATGAGATTTTCTCCTAAAGCCATGGCTTTTATAAGCCAATTTGGATGCTATTTTATTCAGTTCGGAGATTTGTCATATCTTCATCTTGCAGGTTTCAATGACTTTCCTTTGAAGTTGCCTAGATACCCTACTGACATGATCATGCTGATTGAGGTTATGAGGCAAGCACTCCAAGTGAACCTGATCTTTGCATAGGCAAAGAAGAAAGGCTATGAGTTCCCAATGACCATCGGAGCCTAAAGTTGTGTGTCCCAGTCGGAGGCGAAGAATGTTCTTAAAACATTCTCGAAGTTCTCTCTGCAAACATATGATGTTCTAAGGACACAATATGATCCAATTAATTATGCCAGAGATGTCTTATAGATGAGTCAGGCCATTCAGCATGTACCTGATATTGAGGACTATTGGGCCAATTGCAAAGATGACTTGGAGAGCAAGGAAAGATTCTATGCCCGGTTAACCACTGAACAGATCAAAAAGTTCAATGTTAATATTGCAATAGCAGGGCTAGAAGATGATGGCAATCATCTGTACAATGAAACATACTTGGAGAAGATAAAGTCCACCCCTATCAGCTCAGAGCCTATGATAGACCAAGTAGTAAGTGACTTACAGGCTCTGATGGGGGGGATTTACAAAAGAACAGTTCAATGGGTTGAGTGGACTGCAGGCTGAAGGAAAAGGTCAGAAAGGAAGCCTCTTGCTTAGCAAACTCCAGAAAAGGAAACCTCTAGCGTTGTAACCACTTCATCAACAACAATCTCTATAGTTGCAAAAGGATCAATTCAACCATTGGGAGGAGGCAATAAAACTCCTAATAAAACTTCTCTCTTAGAGAAAACCTGTGGAGAGGGTCCTCTTCTAGATATCCAAGCCACTGAAGAAGTAGTCTTGTCAGACCCACTCAAGTCTACAGCCAAGCTTCCTAAATTTATAGAGTCTGAAAGGCTAGCTAGTGCTATTGCTGTGGATACTCCGGTCAGGACCTCAACCCAAGAAAATCCAATGTGGGTATCCCCTATCATAGTTGAAGTAGGAGAGGATAGCCCTAGTACTTCTGCTATAGAATTGGATAAGAGGGGTGGGGAGCAACAAGAGGTTGCTCAAGTTGTAAAATTAATCTCCTCCTCACCTACTTTGGTGACTCTATTCGCTTCCCACCCTAAAGCTACTCCTCCACTCATAAGGAAGCTATTTATCAAAGAGTTGGTCTCTGCCAACAAAGTTACCAGCGCAGATTCATGGATAGAAAACACTCTAGAGTGCAAAAAAAAGAGAGTGGGAGAAGCAATTCCCAGCAAAGACACTCTATCACGGGCCTTTCAGCCCAAGGCTACCACAAGAATGCAGAAGAGTGTGAAGATGATGTCTACTCTGAGTCATGATCCCAAGATAGGTCATTTCACCATGGAAGTAGCCATGCCCACTAAAGAGGGCAGACTCAAAGATCTAGCGGCCTCAGACTTTCAGCTGTAGTCATTCGACATGGGATTGGCTCGACATGATACCAAGGTGGACTGGTGGAAATCTACTAATGTAGTGATAGAGGAAGAGCTTGAAGATCTCAAGACTTCCAAAATTAAGCTTAAGGAGGAAGTGGCCCAACTAACTGACTTCATCAGACAGCTCCTTACTCCTATTGCGAGTGCTTCCAGTACCCAAACTTCCTTCGATCCCAGTGCTGCTGAGAACCAAGCCATTCTGGCTAAGTTACAAGAGGATCGACATTATGGGAAAATTGGTAAAAGGTGGATCAAGAGGCTCAAGTTAGAAGGCCTAGCAATCATTGAACAATTAGGTAACGCTCTTCTAAGGCTAGAAATAGAGAAGAGCAACATTGAGAAGAATTTACAGAATCTCACTGTGGAAAGAGTAAGATGCCAAGAATGCATAGTCATGTTGCATGTGGCAGTAAAGATGAAGACTAAGGAGGCCCTAAAAGCTAAGATCCTATAGAAGGGTGATGAGCCCTTGATTGAATGGCTCCAAATTCTAGAGTTCAAAATTGAGATGATCATTCTGGCCGAGGCCAGACTACAACAAACAGATGTTAAAGTGCAAGAGGAACAAAGTAAAGATTTTAAACTTCTCTTAGGACTTCATGTGGAATCGCAAACCAGTGGTCCAGGCAAAGCAATAGTTGGAGTAGTCAACATGCAGAAGTCATTCATAGATTATCTGCACAATTTAGCAGAGCAGTCTTTGACTCATCTAGACAAGGTGCCAGAGCTCTAGCAATTGAGTGGATGCATCTTTAGAGGTATGGAGGAACTGAATGGTCAGATAAAAGAAATCAAGACTCTAGCCAAAGAACATTCCAGATGGCTCATCCGCTAGACCAATGTCCACATCAACAGACATGAAGAGCTCGTCCAAGTCATCACTGTTGTAATCGCCTATAGGGCCAAATTAGATAAGGGGAAGGAAATTGAATCATAGATTTATTCTCCCCTTGTTCTATTTTTGTTAGTTTTTTAACGGATAAACCTTTGGTTATCATTTCTGGCTGGGGAAGTTGAATCATTTCAGTTACTCATTTTTGTAACGGTCCAATCTTGAACTCTATATGTATTATTCCCAAAATCAATACAAGGGTCGGCTAAATTTTGGTGTGAAGAATAGCATTTTTGCTGAGTCAATTGTGTATGTCTGCATGCCATTTCTATAACTATTCCATTGCATTTCATTTATATTTTTGTCAAATTTGAACATTCCTTTTGTGTTAGATTTGCAATCTATGTTTGAACTAGAGTTCTGTATTATGATTTGATACGGCTAATTAAGGGGAAAATTGGTTGTTATCCTAAATTTTGGGAATGTTCTTGCGATATAGATGGATTCATTATCATTGCATTATTAATTTTCAATCTTGCATCTGCATTTTTTAGTAATTGTCTATACATCACCAGTTTTGGGAATTAATCTGATTGATAAGACCTCAGAATTGGCTAGATTTAGAATTGTATTAACTTTGCCTAAGCTATTTTCTGTCTAGACTTAGCTTGGTTTTCGTCTCTTGCTCTCGGGTTAAGAGCATACCTTTGTTAGATTAGGAAAGATTAAAATTCATTGAATATTAGTCATATACGGGAGCTGTACCTTCTAATTCAGAGGGAAAATAGGTTCTCAAGTAACTATTTCCCAGCTGTTGTATTCAATTATTCTTAAACATTTTTGGGTATTTTAGAGTTACATTCAAGAGAACAATCTGTTTGCCAACAGATTTTTGGTGACTTTACTGGGGAGACGAACAACCATTATACCAGAAGCATACAATGAGGAAAGATGGTGCTTCCCCATGAAAATATAATCCCTGTGCTATAACCTAATCTTGGATTCCAAAATGATCAAGAGGATCTCACCTCCTCATTAGATACTTTTTTCTGGAGATACAAAAGAAGCACCGAACACTATAGAAGCGCTAGTCAAGTGCTAGAACTGGAAGAAGCTAGAGAAGAAGCACTTGAGAGAGCCACACAGAGAATAAATCTAAGAAGGAAAGAGCGTGAAGTTAGGCCACAACACTAGGCAAAAATCTGGAGCCTAAAACATTTCTCAGAAGTACCAGGAAAGAAGGTAGCACCGACCCGATCTTTGAGAGGCTTGTGAATATTAATTTTTCTCTTTTAGAAGTACCCCATCGAGGAAACAGGACTGTAAGGAGCCAAAGAAAACCTTCTTCACCTCCTAAAGAAACCACTCACTTATCCACCACTTGTCAATTATTGACATTAAACGGAGTAGTTGCCCCTCCCGTTGTCAATCTAAGACCCTACTTACCCCAAGTAGCTATGGCACTCCGTTGGGCTGCTGCAGTCGGGCCCTTGCAACTAGCAGCATATAATCCTCTCCCTGTAGGCTCTAGAAAGAACTTTCCCAAAATTTTTGGAGATGGAAAAGTATCTACAGACAAGAATATTGCCACATTCTTCACTTCAATTAACATCCTAGCGGTTTGAGAAGAAGATGTGGCCATCAAACTATTCGTTGAGACTCTCGTCGAAGGCACCACTAATTGGTTTCATCATTTACCTGATTCTTCTATTACCAATTGGGCCACTATGAGGGCCACCTTCGAAAGAAGGTTCAAGACTACTGAAGATGAGCATGCCCTATTGACTCAATTGACTTCTATCAAGAAAGAGCCATCAATCAGCACGAGGGATTTTATATCTAAATTTAACAAGCTGTTAAATTGTATCCCAGTGGTTGACATGCCTATGGCGGGAAATTTGAAAAAATTCTTCATAAGTGCTATGCCACCAGACATCAATTATGATTTAAGGAGAATGCACCTTGCAAATTTTGATGCCACACAGAGAACTGGTATAGAACTCGAAGACCACATGATTTCATCCAGGAAATGGAAAAGAGAGATATAGTCTAGAGCCAGTAGTAGCAATACTACATCATCTAATGAGATGATCCAAAAATTGTCTAATGAATTCACTACCTTCAAGAGGCAACTTCCCAGATTCAATAATCCCTACCAGTGAAACTTTTGGGAGTAACCTGGAAGACATAACGATGGGAGGAATGCAGAAGGAGAAATTTTACAGTTAACTAGTCCACCACAGAGACTAACTATAGAGGCTCCTCATAAAAGAGGAAACATGTGTGCCTCCCATTTAACCATGGATCATGATGGGGAAAGTTTCCCTGATGTAGCTCATGCTTGGAAAATGCATCAGACCGACGAGTGGAATGCTGGAGTGTCTGGAGCTGAACTAGATTCATACTCACATGGTGACTCTGAAAACTTATATTTAGAGTATGAATCAGATTCAAAGCAAGAAGAAACATGTTATGCCACCATAGATGGGACCTCTTATACGGTCCTGACTCGGAGTCAGAAGGATAAAGGCCGTGGCTTGTCACCACCTAAAAATAATGAGGCATCTACTTCCAATTCAAAGGAGTCCAATCAAGGTCTGAGGATTCCACAACTAGGTAAGGAACAAAACTCTTTTGACATTATTCAATTCTATAGAGATTCTAGAATTTAGATTTCTCCCATAGACTATCTTAAGTCTAATCCTGTTGAGCTGCAAAAGCTAGTAGATTATTGTAAAGGAGGGAGCCAGGAGTTAAGTCAAAACATCATGAATACTATAGAGAATGAGTCTTTATTTGCATACCTAGTTGAACAAAGGGAGTCATCCATTTTAGCCACCTTCCCAGGCCAAAATCTTGACCCATTCTATGTGTGTTTATATATTAATGGTTGTAGGTTGAGCAATTGTATAATAGACTCCGAAGCCTCGGAAAATGTAATGCCATCAACTGTGGCCAAAGCTTTAGGACTTACTTTCACCAAATCTCATGGTAGGTTCTACTCCATGGATTCCAAGCAAGTACCCTTGGTTGGCCAAATTAAGGATGCTCAAGTGGCTTTAGCAGCACATCCCAAAAAGAAGATGTTGCTAACGATCCTTGTTGCTGATATACCTGCTACCTACGGGTTGTTGTTAAGCAAGATTTTTTTCAGAGACCTTAGAGGGGAGATAAAGCTAGATTGGTCCCAAGCCTTAATCCAAGTAGGTAATAAAAAGATTAAACTAGTCCCGAAGAAAAGGCTAAGTTTATAGTGTTGAAATCTGATGACCCTAAAGCTCAAATCTTGTATCAAGAATTGGAGTTTGGCAATTACATGTTGTTCATCGATGATCTTGAGAAAGAAACAAAAACCACCAAAGAGGAAATTTTTTTTTCGGCCGAAGAAATACCACCACAGATATGGACTCTTGAATTTGACGACAGTTGTGCATTGTCAGGGTCTGGTGCAGGTGTGGTCTTGATATCACCAGATGGAGTATGTGAGCCTTTGGCTTACAAATTAGAGTTTGGGAACACCAACAACACGGTCGAGTATGAAGCCCTTCTATTAGGGATTATCACTGCAAAAGAAAGAGGTGTGAAAATTCTAAGAGGTCATGGTGATGCTGAGCTAATTGTATGACAAGTCAAGATTCAATACTTTGTAAAGAACCACAGGTTGGAGAACTACAGAAATAGAGTATGGGATGAAATAGAAGCATTGGATGCTTTTTTTATCGAATCTGTGGCAAGAGAGTTGAATTCCAAAGTAGACTCTTTGGCTATCTCAACTTCATTACTACTTCCCCACCCAGATTTCAAAGATAAAAATACCAAGTGGAGGTTATATATCGACCATTTGTGCCCGATAACGTGGAAGATTGGCAAGTTTTTGAAGATGACAAGAATCTCATTCTCTTTCTAGAGAGTGGTGGTGACTTCCATAAAGATGTTCATGGCAACCATAAAGGAAACTGCCAAGACGAGCTGATGAAAGATGAGTCAAATGTTATTCAATTGCAAGGTAATATCATTCTACCCCATCTGGTCACTCTTGAAAAGCTCTTCAATAGACATGACACATTTGTGAAAAAGAAAATAATTGAAAGAGGGCCTACCACTGGTGAATATGAAGGAATGAATATTGGAACTGAAAAATACCCCAAGATGATCAATATCAGGAAGTGTTATACTGAAGAAGAAAGGAATGAGGCCAAGAAGCTTTTTCTAGAATACTCAGATGTTTTTGCCTGGAGCTATGAAGATTTGAAAAGTTTTATGAATGGGAAATTCAAACACCAGATTCCTTTAAAACCTGAGGCTACTCCGTTCAGGCAGAAGAAAAGGAACTACAACCCCAAAGTTGCTGATGCCATATTCAGGGAAGTTGATAAAATGCTCAAAGCAAAGATCATATATCCCATCCATCACTCTACTTGGGCTACAAACATAGTGCCTGTGAGGAAGAAGAACAGAGAAATAAGGATCTGTGTTGACTTTAGAAATCTAAATCAATCTTCTTTGAAAGACAAATACGCCCTTCCCAACATGGATCACCTCTTGCAGATCGTGGCTGGAGCTGAAATGATGTCTATGTTAGATGGCTTCTCAAGGTATAATCAGATAGAAGTTGAGAAAGAAGATCAGCATAAAATGAATTTCACTACTCCGTGGGGACCTTCTCATATCATAGGATGCCATTCAGATTAATCAATGCCGGAGCTACATTTCAGAGAGGTATGGATCTTTCTTTTAGTGATATGAAGAACAAAATCATTGGTATGTATCTGGATGATCTTACCGTGTTCTCTAAAAAGAGAGTAGATCATATAAATGATCTAAGAAGAGTATTGCAAAGGTTCCGGGAGGATGGGATTTCATTGAATCCCAAGAAATCAGTGTTTTGCATAACTGAAGGGAAACTATTGGGTCATATTGTCTCCCAAGAAGGTATAAGGATCGATCCTGAAAGGGTAAGAGCTATTCATGAACTGAGTTTACTGGTGAATAAAACTAGAGTGAAGTCATTTTTCGATCAAGTTAACTTCCTCAGGAGATTTGTCTCTGATTTCTTAAAAATTACTAAACACATTGTTGATATGATGAAGGGGAATGTGAATTTCAAGTGGAATGACTCTGGTAAGCAAGATTTCAAAAGCATCAAGAATGCCATAGCTAACACCGCAGTGTTATGTCACCCAGATTACAAGAAAGATTTTGTAATCTACTGTTATTCTTCTGAACATACTCTATCAGCCATTCTAATGCAAGAGAAAAAAGAGGGAATTCAAGCCCCCATCACTTTTATGAGTACACCTCTAAAGAACCATGAGCTAAGATATTCTCAGACTGAAAAGCACGCTTTTGCGGTGGTAAAGGCTCTTAAGAATTTCAGGTTTTATATCCTACATTCCCACTCTCTTGTGTATGTGCCTGATGTCACAGTGAAGAGTATTTTGACTCAATAGGATGTGGGGTGTAACAACTGAGGAGCATGGGTAGCTAAAACCCAAGAATATGACATAGAGATCAATCCCACCAAGTTGGTAAGAGGGAACACCTTGTGCAAGGCAATGGTAGAAAATCAAGTAGACAAAGACCCAAAGGCTACATAGTTGGTTTTGGCGGTAAGCATGCAAGACCCATGGTTTGAAAACATTGTATATTTCTTGACCTATGGTGAATGTCCTGAAGGATTAACTTCAAAGCAAAGGAGATACCTAAAACTAAAGGCTTCTAAATATGTAATCTAGGAGGATAGACTATATAAAAGATCTATAGATGGAACATTCCTCAGATGTGTTGACAAACAACAGCAAGAGAAGTTGTTAAATGTTTTTCATGATGAAGCCTGCGGAGGACACTTCTCCTCATCAGTCACTGCATTCAAGATTTTGAGATAGTTTTATTACTAGCCAGGAATGTTTAAAGATACATACTAGTGGGTGGTAAGATGTGAAAAATGCAAGATATTTACCGGGAAGCCATAGTTAGCAACGTTACCCCTCAAACCAGTGATAATTGAAGGGCCATTCCAGCAGTAGGGACTTGATTTTATTGGTCCTATAAGCCCTACATCTAGCGCAGGTCATACTTACATAATTACTGCAACTGACTACTTCACAAAATGGGTGGAAGCCAAGGCAACCAAAAGGACTACTTCAGAGGTAGTATGTGAGTTTATCAAAGAAAGTGTTCTTGTAAGATTTTGGGTGCCTATTAAGTTGGTTATGGATAATGCCACATACTTTTCTTCTCAAGAAATTACTGAATTTTGTTTTAAGTATGACATCATGATCAACCATTCTTCTGATTATTTCCCTCAAGGGAATGGCCAAGCGGAGTCTAGCAACAAAAATTAGGTGAACATCGTGAAAAAGATCATGGCAGAAAACCAAAGAAGTTGGCATAAAAAGATCTATGAAGCCCTTTGGGCAGATAGAGTGACCCCCAAAAGAGCCATTGGCGTATCTCCTTTTGAACTCGTCTACGGGGTAGAACCTAGTCTCCCATTGCCATTGGAATTAGCAACTTGAAAACTGAGGATAGTAGTAGAAGATGGCATATACGAAGATGGTTTAGAGAAGAGGATCCTGTACTTGAGAAAATCAGAAGAAGAAAGGGAGAAAATGGTTGATCATATCACACGTCATCAGATGCATGTGAAGAACTTGTTTGATAAAAAGAGCAGGCCCAAAAATTTATGGAGGGAGACATGGTGCTATTGTGGGACAAGCACAGGGCACCCAAAGGCATGCACGAGAAATTCAAAACACTGTGGAAAGGACCTTTCAAAATCCATCAGGCATTTGATAAAAATTCTTTCAAATTGACTTACCCAGATGGTGAGGCACTACCCCTGATGTATAATGGTAAGGATTTGAAGCTCTATCAGATCTAAATTGAAAGCAGGTAACCCCTATGTTGTATAATAGTTACGTTTAGTTCCTATTTTTTTTTTCCTGGTTAGGTTTCCTTTCTGCTTTCCTTTTTGCATCTTGCTTTAGTTTTGTTGTGAGACACCTTTTGTTGAACTTTGCGAAACTAGAGATTTGAGTTCCTTGCTTAGACATGTGAATGTCCAAGTCCCCAGATAGAGCCAGCTGTTGCTCCACTTTTGGTCTTTATACCTCAAGACAAAAATGGATGTTTAATGTGTAGTAGTAGTCTTGGAAGTTTCATGTGAGTCTAGAGTCTAAGTCTAGAAATCCCCTTAGGATAGAAGGCCTTTATCGGATTCCCTAACTTGACTTCTCCTTCCTAAGTTAGGTGAATTCTGGGTTTGAAATCATATTTTTATTTGGTAGGTTAAGTTCCCAATCCGGTAAAGGCCGTGGTTTGAAAGATTCTAACCTAAAAATCACATACAGATGAAATATTTTGTCTCATATATTCACGTTAGAGCATTGGAGGGAAATCAAATTTTAGCTTCTCCATGGCAGAAAATCTCCTGTGGAGTGCGCTCTCCGTAATTGACAGACTTAAAAATATCAGAGGTAGATAAAGATGGAAAATGAGGAAGTTGGGAACAAAAAAAAAGAGCTTTGAGCAGTCATATTGAACCTATGGGAAACAAAAGAAATGATCAAGCGAAGAAAAATTCATGGAATTAGCTCATTGGCGAAAAGGCGGAAAATGGCTTCTCCTCTGCTCCTATAGGCGGGTTTCGACTCGCGAGATGTATTTTCTGCGAAACTATAAAGGTGAAGAAATTTTGAAGAATAATTCATCCCATAAGAGATCCAGCATATAAAAAGGCCAATGGAATCAATATATATCATTTTGGCACCCCTATAGGCCAGAATTCTCCTTTGGCGGATTTCCAGATAGAGAGCACTACAAAAGTATTTCTCTGCCCAAAGGAGAAGCGGAAAAGTAATTTTCTACCATTTCAAGAAAGTTACCGTTACTGTTACTAAAGTGAAAAGAGGTTTCCTAACAACATGTAAAGTGAAGTAATTAATTCAAATAAAGCTGTTTTACTTTGTAACGGACTTGTTCATTAATGTAGAGGTCTTTTCATTCATGTGGCATGGGAAGTCGGCCGTTAAATGGTAAGAATTCAAAAAGTATAAAATCAGTTGGAGATTTTGAACTAGAACCACCATTGTTCACCAAATTATTTGAATTAAAAGTCGCTAAGACCAGTTGCTCATTGTCTCTGTATCCTGAAGAGAAATTTGAATCCCTAGGTTGAATCACACTGACATGGCTTATAGATTTGTGGGATTCGATGAAATGAATGACATTATCTCTGATTGCCACAAAATCTTAGATACTTCCCTAAAGTTCTTCAATATGCATAGCTTCCAGAATAGATTGAGAGTGGAGCAGATGCATCCTATCACAAAAAATCTTAAGGAGAGTGGGTTAGTCAAAGTCGCCTATTTTCCTGTAGCGATTCAAGCTCCTGAATTGGTTCGGGAATGTATAGCCCGATACAACCTAGAAAGAAAGAAAATTCTTCTACCTGACAACACAGTGCTCCTCTCTATTGATAGAGAGTCTATCCAGAATTCCCTCTGTATTTTAGAGTAAGCGGAGTACTCTGAAATGACTTATAGTCGGGCAGTCTCTAAATATTTATCGAAGAGATCGGTATGGAAGAGAGAGATCATGAAGTCATGGTTTAAAGAACCCAAGAGCGCCAAGGGAAAGTTGACCAAAAAATTATTCAGCGCAAATCTAAAGCCAGAAATCATGGATATCCTAGTATTGCTTCATAGGATTAGAGGTGAGAGTGAAGCTCTTAATTTTTTTGAACAACATTTCTTCCTAGTTTAGATAATCTGATCCCAGCATCATTTCATTGACTGGGCCCTTATGGTGAGTGAGAATCTCTCAGACGCCCTCAATAGGGCCAAGTTCCAGAATGAATTCTACATGTCTTCGGTCCTCTTGTATATTTTAGCTACGATTCAAATATGGCCTGGGCTTCCTAGGTTAGAGGAATTCCTATATGATGTAAAAAGCTATGAGTTTTTCCCTTCTTTACAACTACAAAATAGTTATGCTGATTATCTCATAGTTAATGACGCCTTTACAATGAGATTGTGCAGGGAGCTACAAGGTTGTCTGGAAAGGAGATTTTCTCCTGAAGCCATGGCTTTTATAAGCCAATTTGGATGCTATTTTATTTAGTTCGGAGATTTCTCATATCTTCATCTTGCAGGTTTCAATAACTTTCCTTTGAAGCTGCCCAGATACCCTATTGACATGATCGTGCTGATTGAGGTTATGAGGCAAGAACTCCAGGTGAATCTGATTTGTGCAGAGGAAAAGAAGAAAGGCTATAGGTTCTTAATGACCATCAGAGCCTACAGTTGTGCATCCCGGTCGGAGGTGAATAATGTTCTTAAAACATTCTCAAAGAAGTTCTCTCTGGAAACATATGACATTCTAAGGCCACAATATGATCCAGTTAATTATGGCAAAGATGTCTAACAGATGAGTCAGGACATTCACCATGTACCTGATATTGAGGACTATTGGGCCAATTACAAGGATGACTTGGAGAGTAGGGAAAGATTCTATGCCCAGTTAACCATTGAATAGATCAAAAATTTCAATGTTAATATTGCAATAGAAGGGCTAGAAGATGATGGCAATCATCTGTATGATGAAACATACTTGGAGAAGATAAAGTCCACCCCTATCAGCTCAGAGCCTATGCTAGACCAAGTAGTAAGTGACTTGCAAAATCTGATGGGGGGATTTACAAAAGAACAGTTCAATGGGTTGAGTGGACTGCAGGCTGAAGGAAAAGGTCAGAAAGGAAGCCTCCTGCTCAACAAAATCTGGATAAGGCAACCTTTGGTGTTACAACCACTTCATCAGCAACAATATCTATAGTTGCAAAAGGATCAATTCAACCGTCGGGAGGAGGTGATGAACCTCCTTAGAAAAATTCTCTCTTAGAGAAGACCTATGGAGAGGGTCCTCTTCCAGATATTGGAGCCACTAAAGAAGTAGTCTTGTTAGACCCACTCAAGTCTATAGCCAAGCTTCCTATTGTTACAGAGTTTGAAAGGCCAGCTAGTGCTATTGCTGTGGATACTCCGGTTAGGACCTCAACCCAAGAAAATCCAAGGCGGGTATCCCCTATCATAGTTGAAGTAGGAGAGGATAGCCCTAGTACTTCTGTTATAGAATCAGATAAGAGGGGTGGGGAGCAACAGGAGGTTTCTCAAGTTGTAAAATTAATCTCCTCCTCACCTAATTTAGTGAATCCATTCCCTTCCTTCCCTAAAGCTACTCATCAACTCATAAGGAAGCTGTTTATCAAAGAGTTGGTCTCTGCCAACAAAGTTACCAGCGCAGAGTCATGGATAGAAAACAATCTAGAGAGAAAAAGGAAGAGAGTGGGAGAATCAATTCCCAACAAAGACACTCTATCACGGGCCTTTTAGCCCAAGGCTACCACAAGCAAGTAGAAGAGTGTGAAGATGATGTCTACTCTGGGTCGTGATCTTGAGATAGGGCATTTCACCATGGAAGTAGCCAAGCCCACTAAAGAGGGAAAACTCAAAGATCTAGCGGCCTCAGACATTCAGCTGTAGTCATTCGACATGGGATTGGCTCGACATGATACCAAGGTGGACTGGTGGAAATCTACTAATGTAGTGATAGAGGAAGATCTTGAAGATCTCAAGACTTCCAAAATTTAGCTTAAGGCAAAAGTGGCAAACCTAACTGACTTCATCAGACAGCTCCTTACTCCTATTGTGAGTGCTCCCAGTACCCAAACTTCCTTCGATCCTAGTGCTGCTTAGAACCAAGCCATTTTGGCTAAGTTGCAAGAGGATCAACATTATGGGCAGATTGGTAAAAGGTGGATCAAGAGGCTCGAGTCAGAAGGCCTAGCAATCATTGAACAGTTAGGTAACACTCTTCTAAGGCTAGAAACAGAGAAGAGAAACATTGAGAAGAAATTACAGACTCTCACTGCCGAAAGAGTAAGATGCCAAGAATGCATATTCATGTTGCATGTGGTAGTAAAGATGAAGACTAAGGAGGCCCTAAAAGCTAAGATCCTATAGAAGGGTGATGAGCCCTTGATCGAATGGCTCCAAAGTCTAGAGTTCAAAATTGAGATGATCATTCAGGCCAAGGCTGGACTACAACAAACAGATGTTAAAGTGCAAGAGGAACAAACTAAAGATTTTAATCTTCTCTTAGGACTTCATGCAGAATAACAAACCAGTGCTCAAGGCAAAGCAATAGTTGGAGTAGTCAACATGCAGAAGTTATTCACAGATTATCTGCACAATTTAGCAGAGCAGTCTTCGACTCATCTAGACAAGGTGCCAGAGCTCCAACAATTAAGTGGATGCATCTTTAGAGCTATGGAGGAACTGAAAGATCAGACAAAAGAAATCAAGACTCTAGCCAAAGAACATTCCAGATGGCTTGTCTGCTACACCAATGTCCACGTCAACAGACATGAAGAGCTCATCCAAGTCATCACTGCTGTAATCGCCTATAGGGCCAAATTAGATAAGGGGAAGGAAAATGAATCATAGATTTATTCTCCCCTTGTTCTATTTTTGTTAGTTTTTTAATGGATAAACCTTTGGTTATCATTTCTGGTTGGGGAAGTTGAACCGTTTCGGTTACTCCTTTTTATAATAGTCCAATCTGGAACTCTATATGTATTATTCCCAAAATCAATACAAGGGTTGGCTAAATTTTGGTGTGAAGAATAGCATTTTTGTTGAGTCAATTGTGTATGTCTGCATGCCATTTCTTTAACTGTTCCATTGCATTTCATTTATCTTTCTGTTGAATTTGAACATTGCTTTTGAGTTAGATTTGCAATCTATGTTCAAACCAGAGTTCTTTATTATGATTTGATATGACTAATTAAGGGGAAAATCAATTGTTAGCCTAAATTTTGGGAATGTTCTTGCGATATAGATCGATTCATTATCATTGCATTATTAATTTTCAGTCTTGCATCTGCATTTTTTAGTAATTGTCTATGCATCACCAGTTTTGGGAATTAATCTGATTGATAAGATCTCAGAATTGGCTAGATTTAGAATTGTATTTACTTCGCCTGAGCTATTTTCTGTCTAGACTTAGCTTGGTTTACCTCTCCTTCTCTGGGGTTAAGAGCATACCTCTGTTAGTTTAGGAAAGATTAAAATTTATTGAATATTAGTCATATAAGGGAGCTGTACCTTCTAATTCAGAGGGAAAATAGGTTCTCAAGTAACTATTTCCCAGCTATTGTATTCAATTGTTCTTAAACATTTTTGGGTATTTTAGAGTTACATTCAAAACAACAATCTGTTTACCAACACACTAAAAAGACATCTCATGCAAAATAAATAAATAAATAAATAAATAAATAAATAAATAAATAAATACACACACACACACACACACACACGTGAGATCTCAAAATTTACTTAGTTCAATCTATAGATCTATCTATCTATCTAGATAAATGCAACTCAATGGACCATATAATGTGAAATATATGCTTACTAATTTTGACCAATCCTGAGATATGATCATAATCAGTAGAAATCAAAGTCTACATCATCGAAGTTTTCATCTTCATCTCTATCAAATGGATAAGTAACAACTAGTGACACTAGATTCCATGCACCTGTATATCCATGGTCTTGATTGATGCATTCCTCATAATTGTCACCAATACAGTGACAACAAAAGCATGAGTAGTCCCTAGTGTTCAACGTCCAATTGTGCCAACTCGTACTCATAACTGAACGCAAAGATCGCGTCTTTTCTATCCACTTGCAACCATGCATAATTTTTATATCCACACCTGAACAAATGCATATATAATTACATTCTATAAATATAATTTTAATAAAGAATGTACATAAAAAATTTAAACACTTTAATAATTTTAAAATGTGTGCATACCTTTTATCTCCCAAAATTTTCTATGTGGTACCGCTTGAGTCATTCCTGATGATGTGTCATTCTCATTTGGTGTGAAATGTGTCTTGCACCATTCAACAACATCATGTGCATTTTTTATATGAACTCCCTTATAATTCATTTGATACTTTCGTAGAGCACGTTTGATACAAGCTCCAACAACATCATGTTCAAATTTTCCATGTCCACTCTCAAAGAAACTCCAGACATGTGGTATGTTTTCATTACGATGATATCTACATAGTGCATAAAATGGTCTAGATGATTTGAATTGTGCAATAGATACATCTGATCAAACATAATGTTTATCATTTTTTATACCTCTTTCTTTCAAATTTGCAAAAAACATCTTGAGGCAGTGTTCTACATAATGAATGTCGTACTCTCTATCATCACTTTTATAAAAATGATATTCCTTCTTGATCGACTGTGCTTCAAATGTGATTTGAATACCATCCAAATATAATTGTGTGTGTCGATAACACACATGTATCATAATAGTAATTTGCTCTAATTAATAGTATTTTGATTGAATTGCCTTTTGATAAACAAAGGAATAGTTTTTTGCAAAATCAACAACTGATACAATAGTTCCAAGTGGGCAATTGTCTCTCAGTGGATTTTATCTCCTATTCAACATATTCTAACTTTTTGGATTCTTTCCCAAATTTTGTTTCATTCTTTACATATGACATATTCCTTTTATGCAATTTATTTGTCCAGCTACATCATCTCTTTTGTCACATAAAATGGATGAGTTGAACTCACTTCGTCTA
>MU226866.1:75775-88870 GCA_018584345.1 Thuja plicata
ATATATATATATATATATATATATATATATATATATATATATATATATATATATATATAGACACACACACACATGCCTGAATAGACGCAACTGAAAACAAGACCTTAGTCGGCCCAAAAACAACATTCACAACACTTCCAAACAAATTGTCTTAAGTGTGTTTAAAATAATGTTTAAGACATACTTACTAACTTATTACAATAGGCACATAGCCTTTACAAAACAAAATATTATACGCTAATCCAAAAATTGAGGTTGGCTCCATACTCTATTTTATGAACTGTTAGTGCACTTAATCTTTTTGTAACTTTTCTGTACTGTCATTTCATACCATGCGTGTATAGGGTAAACACAAAAATGTATCATAGAGCTTATTTATGAATGCGTATAGCCTAAATCAATCTTAAACACATGCGCTGGTGCTCTAATCGACTGCATAACTCTGTTCTTTTCTATCTTCTATACTTAGCCATTTTTGTCTTCCAAGTTTACTTGACAAAACTTCATATGACTTTGTTGCCATAACGACAACACAAAATAAGTCATATACACATTAAGTGTCAACTTGACAATAGAATCTCCTTGAATCAAGCTACGTGCTTGTAAGTCTTCCCAAGATGGTCCTTTTGCACTTCACAGATCTTTGATATCCCTCACTAGGTCTGATATACGGGTCTTCAAAAATTGCTGCCCAATTTGGCTTAGTGCACCTTGGGAACACTTTAGTCTGACATGCGCTGGAACATTCTTGATGCTACTTGAGTGAAGAAAGGTCTCCCCTAGCATTTACTCAGCCAACTAGAGCTGATGGAGCTGACAGTTTGGTCCCATGATGAACGGTTTCAAAGATGCACCATTGAGCAACTTTCAACTGAGCAACAATGTAACTTTTTGCACCAACCAAGATTGGGTTTCCAAATGGAATATGAGTGGAATCTCCTATAATTGAGCTATGTTCTTGTAGGCCTTCCCAAGATGACCCTTGTGCACTTCACTGATCTTTGATATCTCTCACGAGGTTTGAGATATGGATCTCCAAAAATTGCTACCCAATTTGGCTTAGTGCACCTTGGGAACACTTCGGTCTGACATGTGCCAGAATGTTCTTGATGCTACATGAGTGATGAAGGGTCTCTCCTAGAATTTAGCTAGCCAACTAGAGCCAATGGAGCTGATGATTTTGTCCCACGACAAACTTTTTGAAAGATGTACCATTGAGCAAATTTCAATTGAGCAATAATGCAAATTTTTGTGCCAACCGAGATCAGATTTCAAAATGGAATCCGAGTGAAATATCCCATAATAAATATATATTCTTGTAGGCCTTCCCAAGATGGTCCTTGTGTACTTCATGGATCTTTGATATCTATCACGAGGTCTGAGATATGGATCTCCAAAAATCGCTGCCCAATTTGACTTAGTGCACCTTGGGAACACTTTGGTTTGACATGTGATAGAACATTATTGATGCTAAATAAGCAAAGAAAGGTTCCCCCTATAATTTACCTATCCAATTGGAGCTGATAGTTTGGTCCCATGATGAACGGTTTGAAAGATGCACCATTGAGAAACTTTCAACTAAGCAATAATGCAACTTTTTGCACCAACCAAGATCGGGTTTCCAAATGGAATCCAAGTGGAATATCCTAGAACTGAGCTACTTGATTTTAGGCCTTCCCAAGATGGTCCTTTTTCAATTCATAGATCTTTGATATCTCTCACGACATTTGAGATATGGATCTCAAAAAATTGCTGCCCAATTTGGCTTAGTGCACCTTGGGAACACTTCGGTCTGACATGCGCCAAAATGTTCTTGATGCTACGCGAGTGAAGAAATGTATCCCCTAGTGTTTACCCAGCCAACTAGAGCCAATGAAGCTGATGGTTTGGTCTCACAGTGAATGGTTTGAAAGATGCACCATTGAACAACTTTCAATTGAGCAACAATGCAACTTTTTGCACCAACCGAGATCCGATTGCCAAATGGAATCCGAGTGGAATCTCCCAGAACCAAGCTACATGCTTTTAGGTCTTCTCAAGATGTTCCTTATGCAATTCAAAGATATTTGATATCTCTCATGAGGTCCTAGATATGGATCTCCAAAAATCGCTGCCCAATTTGGCTTAGTGCACCATGGGAACACTTTGATCTGACATGCCCCAAAATGTTCTTGATGCTACATGGGTGAAGAAGTGTCTCCCCTAACATTTACCCTACCAATTGGAGCTGATGGAGCTGATGGTTTGGTCCCATGATGAATGGTTTGAAAGATGCACCATTGAGCAACTTTCAACTGAGCAACATTGCAACTTTTTGCACCAACCAAGATCGGGTTGTCAAATGAAATCTGAGTGGAATCTTCCAGAACTAAGCTACATTCTTGTAGGCCTTCTCAAGGAAGTCCTTTTTCACTTCATGGATCTTTGATATCTCTCATAATGCCCAAGATATGGATCTCCAAAAATCACTACCCAATTTGGCTCAGTGCACCTTGGGAACACTTTGGTTCGACATGTGTCAGAATGTTCTTGATGCTACACGAGCAAAGAAAGGTCTCCCCTAATATTTAACCAGCCAAATAGAGCTGATGGATCTGACATTTTGGTCCCACGATGAACGGTTCTTGATTCTCTTGAATTATTAGTGGTATGTGACTGGTAGAGAAGCATAGACTAGATGCTCAATTCTCCATAACTTTTGATGGGTATTGTTTCAAGAACCAAAAATGGATAAATGATATTCTCTCATGTGCTCCAAGGTATCCCAAGTGATATATTGGTGGAGTTCAAGTTTTGAAGGGTACTTCCTTCATTAAGTGCCCCAATTAGCCCTTCCAAGCCAAAGTGAGGCTTCCTAAGTTAGAGGAGTTGTCCAATGTTTCAAGAATTGTCCTTTTGGGAAAAGTGCTACCCCAGCTAGTACTCTTTGACCTCAAAATTAATTTCAAGGGACCTTTGGAACATTTGGAATAAAACTAGAAAATGTGTTCTATACAGATGAATTTTTCATGTAATTCTACGACCTTTTGCAATTGTACAAATCTATACGGATGAATGAGGGCTTGAGACCAATTGGAGAAGTTGAGGATTGGAAATAAATTTCATTTTCAACTAGTTTGGGCTCCTGAAGAATTAAGGCTATACAAGTTCAGAGATGACATTGATATCTTCATGGTGCAAAAGGTTTAAGGCTATAGGTTTTACACTGGAAATCAATCTTAAATGCATTTGGACACACATTTTTTTGATACTATGTGGGATTCATAGGTGAATGATTGACCACACATTTGCACAAACAAACCAAAATTTATTTAAATAAAATACTTTACTACTTTGAACACATTCAACAAAGCCTTATATTTTATTGTACAAGAATTTATAAGACATCTTATCTAACACATTTGAAACAAAGCCTTGAGAATTTTTTATCAAATATTTGCATTCTTGCATGTATTTCATCATTATAGAAGTTTGACTATACACACCACCTTTCGTACAAAATCATTATATATCATTGATACAACATATTATGAATAAATATATCAATGTTATCAAAAGTTAGAGATATAGAATTTCTCAAAATCTTAGATACACAACTATATATCAAAATTTTAAGTGTCATTTCCTCTCCTAAAGTGTATAGGTTTAACACATGGTACTAGATGACATCTACATTCCAATCCCTTCATTCAGAAGGCACAAGAAAAAAACAAGTTTACACATCTCCAAAAATATTATGAATGCATAAGTAACTAAATGAACCAAAGAACATGAATAGCCAATGCATAGTGAAGTTTACAGTCATAAAAGATCTGGGCTAATCAAATGCACACCTCAATCTCCTATATCTATCATATATGTATCCAACTGAACTTAAAATCCAAATACAAAACCAAGTTTATTGGCTCAAACAAATAAAGTAGAAAATGACAATGAATGTATTGAACGTAACTTTAATGAACATGGAAACCCTTGCAGTGAGTTGCACTTACCTACTATAGTGTTCCTGAAGGGTCATCTCTCTACTTGAGGGTATTCAATATTGCTTCATGATCAAAATTACTAATAGTCCAAAGTTCTTTTGTATTTAGTTTTCCTTGATGTTTCAACAACTTAACATTGGATGCTATAACAAGGTGTGAATACATGAGAATGGTTTTGTGCTTCTCGTAGTCTTCAAACATGGGAATACCATTATTTCTAATCATGTATGTGTGCAACCATGTTCCCGCAACAACATGTGATCCTGTTGGATATGTGAACATATCATCATCTATTGTTGATTGTGCAAGTTTTTTCTTTCCTCGTACACAATGTGCTAACCATTTTTATGATCTCTCATCATTCCCCTGTGGTGCAACCAATGTAAAAACATGTCTTGGCTGTAGAAGATCTGAAATATGGTCGTATTCAAGTGAATAATCCATGTCATCATTTATTACAAAGAGTGTGACAGACAAAGGAGTTAGATAATGTGGAACCACATATCGACCCACTCACTTGACTCACATTGATCCCAATCAAACTAAAGACACCTCAGACAAAAAAATCCAACTCTCATGTCCAAATGGTCCATGTACTAGCACTTGAGATTCAAAATGAATGCATTTTTGAAGAATCTTTCAAGGTTTGACAATCCAACCTATCTCCAATTGTGCCCAACTCAATCAACCAAAATAATCTGCACACCGCTGAATCAAGAGTCCCCCCTGCGACAATGCTAACGTACACCAATCAACAATAGAATGATCATCAAGGAGTTCTACACCTGAAATCCTCAATTTCTCCTTAACTAGAGTTCTCTTTACAGATGCACCTGCTCCATCATGCTCCCCTTTTCCATGACCAACCTCAAAACAACTCCAAATATGAGGTACACCTCTCTCTACATGCATTCTACATAACCAATAAAACATACAAGCATTTTTGAATTGACCTATGTAATTATCCAACCAAATGAGATGTCTATCCATAGAAATAGCATTTTCATGCACCCACTCAAAATAGTTCTCAAAGCAATGTTGGACATACTCGTGGGAGTGAGATCTATCATCGCTCATATAAAAATGGTATTCTTGGATTATCTTCCTGTCATCTTCTGTACTATCAGGGAAAGTCTATATGTTATGTGCACAAAAAAAACAACCTAAATAGAATTGTAATATTGAGCTTGCAACTCATTTGGGCTGTAATGTATAGTTATCTACAAAGGCAATGACCGATATAATAGTGCCAATCGAGAAGGTGTCCTTACAAATCTTGAATTGTTGATCCAACCACTGAGACCTGTGACTATGCCTTGCATACTTGTAAAAAAGATTCTTCCTGAAATCTGAAATAAAATCAGCTACATTGCATTCTTTTGTAACCAACTCACATCTAGAGCCTTCACCTCCACTTTTCAATGTATATTTAACAGTTTCATATACCTTTTTTTGGACAATTGTCTTTCCAAAATCATGTTCGCAGCCTTCATGAAAACATGAAACAAAATTCACTATCCCAATACACTCTAAGCACTTGTCATTTCAGCAATCTTGTCTATAAAAGAAACATCCATCATCTCTAGGACATAAAAAATGATCTAGCAAGTCTCTTGATGATTTTGGAAGAGTACTCGGACCACACTCCTCCAAAATTTCACTAGTATGCAAAGTAAAATGAATAGATTGTAACAATTCATCATGCAATGAAAACTCCACATGATATTTGTAACAAATAGTATTTCAAATCTTAAGAGGCACACAAAAAAGGCTTCAATGATGCAAAATCTCTTTGTGATATTTGCAATTTTATATGTGTCTCACAAATTTTTTTGAACAACATTGTTTGACTCACCTCCAAATAATGTTTTGGATGCGGGGTGTGGTCTCAAATGCCAATTCTCAACTTCAAGACATCCTTCACATTTGGTGACACTCTTGAGTTAGATTGCCAAAATAGTTGAATTTGATCCTTCACATCATCAGTAAGCTTCTTATCACAACGTGGAAGTATCCCACCATAAGCCCATGTATCATTTTTAAGAGGATCATCAAGCCTTTCTCTTCTTGCAAGTGCTCTATCCAAAGTTTTACGATTTAATTTAAAGTCAACACAAGTTTGTCTCATCAAATGAGACTTTCTCAAATGATGAATTACTAAGGAGGTTGTAATAACCCTCCTAGAAGCTCTCTTGTCTTTTTCCTTTGTAGTCTTGCCAATGGAATTGAGAGCACTTAAAAGATTTCTCACAATAATAGCATTCCTCTCCTTTTTCTTGTTCTCACTAATCTACAATTTGACTAGAATAAGTCTCATCTTATCCATCTTTAACAACTGCACAAACAATTGACATTGATCAACCATTGTCTTGTGGCTGAAAAATTTGATCAAAGAGTTTTGAAACCCACAACCGAACGGTTCTTTCTGATCGCTCGCCATCAAAATAGCTCATTATATTCTCATCAATTTCAAGTAACCATTTTGTTGTTCTTGAAGGTCTCAAATTTGAAGTTTTTCTTTCTTCCTCACAAGGGACTTCTTTTCTCATATAATTTGGAGATGTGTAATGATGATTTGGTTCTTGTGCACCATTATCATTTTCAATTCCTTCATATTCGAATAGTGGATTTTCATTGTCAATGTTCACACTTCTATTGTCCACATCTACATGTTCATTTTCGAAACCTATATTTTCATCTTTAATCCCTACATTCTCATTTCAATATTATTATTATAAATCATTTCAAATTCATGTTCTTCTTCACTTGAAACTGCATTTAAGGGTGGGCCTATGCCCACATATGCATTAAAATTTAACATACCTTGTCTCTTATTCCGATGGGAAACCCTATCTATTTCTCTATACACTTCAATCTCTTCATTTTTGAGCTTCCTCTTCCGTTTATGCTTTTGACGAATACTACTCCCCATGGTGAGACCAAAAAGGTGATGCAAAAACCTTTGATAATATAGAGATTCCAACAAAAAGGGTCAAAAAGTGTTTTTTTGTCTTTCATAATTGATTTCCCTTGAAATTCTCTGCAAAAAAATGTGCTTCTCAGATAGGGACCTAGAGAATCAATCTTTGCTTTTGGATACCAGTAAATAATATTGGGTATCCGATAATATCGGATATCTAATATTATTGAACATCTGATATTATCAGATATCTGATATCTCCCACCCAAATTTGGCCTGAACCTTTTCATTTTCATCCTATTTTGAATGTTTATTTTACTTTACATTACTATTATATTTTAATAATATTAATATTAATTTATTATAAATATTAATAGCTCTCTCTCTCTCTCTCTCCCCTAGGTATTATTGTTATAATATAAATATTAATAAATAATTAATACTAATATTATACTATTATACAATAGAGAGATAAATAATAATAATATAATACTAATTTATATAATACAATACTAATATTTAAATAATTATATAATACTAATGCTATTACTATCTAATATTAATATTAAAACAAATGAAATTAATAATATATAAACTAAAAATATAAAATCATAAAATTGAAAAAACTTAAATCATAAAATTGAAAAGAGGTTTGAAATCAAAATGTTGTATTTGGGCGGGAGTTATCGGATATCCAATAATATCAAATATATGATTAGGCTTGGTATTTGCTTTGGGTTCTGGCTTTCCAATGCCAAACATGGATGGTCAACCCAAATGATGTGTTCACCATATTTCCTCTGATCTCCAAACTTAGACCATGTAGCTGACGACCTTTTTTTCACCCAAAATTGACGAAACAAAAAGGGTTTCTTAAACACATTATCAAATTTCCATCAATATAATTGTTATCAGAATTTGAGATCAGTAAGTAATTATTACTTATTTTCTAATTGAGTTATCTCTAAAGTCCTGATTGACAGACTGATTGAAAAACAACTATAACTTTCAAACGCTTTAACCTTTTTGAAATCTGAAACATGCGTCACATTCTATGCTTCACCTTCTATGAGAAAAAAAAGTTTACAATTTTGTAAAGTTTAGAATTAGTTAAGGTGATCAGACACAAGAGTTATTTTATTTTGAATAAGTTGTAGCAAAAAATTCATAATTAATTATTTATTTGGTAAAAAATTACACAAAAATATGTGTCACATCAGGGAATGAGTCTACTACTTATATTTATAATCTTGTGAAAATATATCATCATTTGATTGTGATTAAGGTGTTCAGACATACACATACTTTTTATCATTTTCCTAAAATTTTCATACTACTGCATTGAAATCTAAAATATTGAACAATTAGATTAATTTTTTTTTTCAAACAAGGGTTAGTAGTTTAGAAACTACATTCAATTTCCTACAGATTCTATTCTGACAACTTTTTCACATAAGGTTGATAAGATGTTCAACTTTTTACATGAAGTTGACTAACCCCGATTTTCTAATTTTTCATTGCCACTTAAGGCCATAGCTTGGTATACCATGATCCTGCACATACCCTAATATGTCCAAGTAACACAACCTCATCTAAATTTTTTCTATAAAATTCAATTTGGGTGGTGTCTAATAGGTTTTTGGGGCGAAGATCACAAATTGTAAAACCCACTCTTACTATCAAAACATCTCTAGCATTAGATGATACCCTTGTATTATCATACCAATACTTTTTAACCAAAGATTTGATTTGAGGATTCAATTTCATGTTAGATCATGGAAGTCTACCACTAAAACTCCAAAATTGGTTTGATTGGATCATTTTTGATATTTAATCTTCTCTTTGATGCTCCTACTAATATTTTAGGATGCATGTGTAAAATTCCACTGATACTTTTTACCATTCTTTTATCCAAAGTGTTTCCATTGATTATAGATGTTAGTATAGCTCATCATCCTGTATTCTTATCTTTAGATCGACTCATTTTTCCAATAGATTGAATGAAACTAGAAATAGTAGATATAGCATATTTCACTCATGCATCTTTTTTATTTTGTTTCAGATAAATGCCTAAATGTTTCATTACCTTTCTCATTTTTGACATTCTCATCAATTGCATCTTAAGTTAACATTGAAATGCTAATTTTTTTGGATTAAAGAATTCTTTCTATATTTTATTAGCATACTTTCTTATTTTCCTCCAAGAGCTTACCAAGGAGACCATCCAAAACATTACTTTCAATATACAAAAAATACTTTTTAGTATCATCATCACTGTTAGAATTCTCGATTGCACCTTGTTGAAAATGATTTTCATTTTCATCTAGAAAAGGATTTTCATTTTGAACAATAGGAGGATTTTCAATTTTAACATATTCAGGATGATTTTCATTCGCACCAACAAAAGGGTTTTCATGATCAACAAAACTATGGGTATTTTCATTTTCATGAACTCTTTAAAGAACTATGTTAGGAACTAAATGAATTTCATCTCTTCTATATGCTTGTAATAAATGTTCATAAAGGGTATTATATAAAACCATAGTTTTGGTGCCATTCAAAGGTGGATTTGAAGATGTACCTAGAATCATGTTTGTTCTCACATTTTCTAAATCATTAAAAGGCCCATTCAAAGACATACTTGCATTGTTTTCTATATTCATATTATCTTTCAGATTCACCTCGTAGACATCATCTTTTACATCCCTCATATCCCCCATGGTATATTCAATGTTTGGCTCTTCAATTGTTGTGGATCTTGAAGCTTCATTGATATTCATTTGGCGCATCCTCAATCTTCTATATCTTTGACATTTGGCATCTCTCTCTCTCTCTCTCTCTACTTCCATTTCTTCATGGGTCATATCCCTCCTTTCTTTCCTCTTTGGACGTTGTTTAGTTCCCATGATTGAAAATTCAAATCAATCAAATAATACCTTAAATGGTTCACTTCATCTAAAATATTCTCCAAGATTCTCCCATGATGACATTAATTTGTCATTAGTATGCAAACAAAACTTTCGATAAGAATACACCAAAATATATAACACAGAGCAAACTGAAAATCCGATATAAAGATCACCGAAATGACTATATACAGAGAGAACCGACGACACAAATTTGTGTGTACACCAAAATTGTGAAGTAGAAAGATAAAGAGGAACCCGATGTGAAAGATAAAGTGAAAACAGATGAGACAATTTAAGTGCAACCGACAGGAAAAAAATGAAAGACTGTCAAGCATAAACAACCGTTAGGAACCGAGAGTTAGTTGCAGCCCGCAAAAAGTGGATATGACTTCCACGTCAGATAAATCAAGCTTATTCTATTTATAGGATTTTAATTTTGTTTTAAATCCATTTCTTTAGGGACAATAAACATGAATGTAAGTGCTTTAATCAGTGTAACTAATTTAAAACACATAGACTAGGAGATCTAGGTACAAGTTGTAAACCTGATCTTAGAGTTAACATTATTTTTCTCAAAACTTGATGATGTCAATCCATATTATAAATAGATGATGAAATCATTCATTATACAAGGATTTTAATATAGAGGAGAAGATGAATGAAGCCAACGAGCACATCTATGGATTAGATTGAAAGTTATAAGAACCAGAACAACAAAATGTGAATTTGGTTAGCAAGAACCAAGAACAAAGGCTAACAAGAATCAAAGGTATTACTCAATCACATTAGGTGATAATATCATTCATGTAAAATTAAATGGATATGGATATTGAATTTACCAGGGAAAGTTGTAATTTTGTATCATTCTAAAAAGTGGAGAAAAGTGTAAAAATCCTTTCAAGGAAGGTGGATTTAACAATCCAACTACAAATCTCTTAACCGAGTGCACACTTAACAGTGTTGATAAATATCCTAACAGAGTAGACTTTAACAGGCCTCCATAGATACTCTTAACCAGGTAGATCATCAGAAGTAATCAAATTATAAGCCTTAACCGACCCCTTCCAATTTGTAGATAGTGAAGATTTTATGGGTGCCATCTCCACCACAGTTTTAACTTCCTAACATGAGTTTTTCTAGGATATCATATCTTGTGTTATGTTGCAATTACTTTCATGAATGTTACTATGAATGTTCATATGTATGTTAATGTTAATAATTGATATAACTCCCATCAAGATAGTATATATCATATTGAATGGATATCCAATTGATTACACAAAGGTTAATTGATTAAAGGATATAAAATTTTTAGAGGTATTGATTCACCCCTCCCCTCTCAGTACACACTTCCAATTAATTCCAACAATTGGTATCAGATCTAAGTCTCTTCTTTGGAAAATATTAAAGGCTTAAGAGAAAAGATCATACAATGGAGAAGTACAGACTTGATAAGAATACTGAAAATAAGAAGCTAGAAATTTAGACGTTCTATGAATAGTATAAAGAAGCTAGAATCAACATGAGACAACTGTTAGATTAAAGAAAGATTATGGAATCTCACTGTAATGAGACAGATTATCATGAGGAAGAGATACCAGATTTATTTGAGTCTTCAGGATCAACTACAAAAAAGCATCAGATACATTAGAAGAAAGCATCACAAGCCTAACTGAAATCAATCTACATCTGGCTGGACAAGTTAAATCTATGCAAATCGGTCAAGAGACACAGATGGTAAGGATGATTGATGCTAGGAACAATGCTAGACAAGGTTAGCTAGAAAGAACACTAGCTATTGATGATAGAAGAAATATTGTAGAAAAGCTACAATAAAAAGAGTCTGAAATACAAAGACTTATAGAGCATCACCATGAGATAACAAATCAGATTATTCTTAGGAGTCAAGAGGCAAATAGAATAAATGTTGAACTCATTGAAAGAATAGAAGCTATTGGTGAACTAAGAGATGGGAATGAATATTTGAAATGTGAAATATGAATTCAGTGTTGGAGATTTGATTCTGAATAGTTGATTGATAGTATGTTTGTCATTGATGACAACATATAATACATAGAAGTACTTCTGTATGTACTTATCAATATGATGACATGAAGACTAGTGTGGATAGATACATGTTGTTGACATGTTTACTATGCTATGTTCATACACGCAGACCCAGATATGAAGTTTCAGTAAAGATATGTAATTCTGTTATTGACAGTTATAGTTCTGGAGGAATAACAGTTTAAGGCCGACATATGTAATGTTTTGATCGAGTTGCGCCTATCTTCAGAATATGCATGTGTATATTCATGATTAGTTATGAGTTGTTGATATTAATCTAATTGCGTAAAACATATTTCAAGAAGATTACAAAGCTATGATTAAATTGGTGAAGCCGACTTAGTGAAGCGACGTGTCTGTTTAGCATTGACTTGCGTAGTTGTAATTATTCTTGCATGCTTAGTAGAGCCGACAAGGATGTTAAGAAGAGTTTTCCTACAGGTCCCATAATCTCATACTTGGTGTATGTATTTATAGAAGGGCATTTGTAATGAGAAGAGTTGCGAAAGCCAGAGATTGACAAGCAGAGCTATATTTATCATATGTTGATAATATATATGTTTATGTTGAAGCATTCAGAATATAGATTAGATTGTTATACTTCTTTACAAGAGGTTAAAGTATCGGCACATAAAAGGAACTGATCAGACAACCAGTGTCACAAGCAACAGTTCATCTTGTTGATATGGTGTGTATCAAATAACCAAAAGGTTGTAGCCTTCACCACTTGGACAATGAGTCCTCCACCCCTAATAGGGTTACATGTAAAAGACTCCTAATAGGGTCCGACCCTTAACCAGGTCACTATACTACTATATTGTAATGTACAACTCCTAACAGGGTTGGAAGATCTTTTAATAGGGATCACTATAAACATTATAGTTCTTTGTGGGTACTAATTCCCACTGGAGTTTTTACCATTTGGTTTCCCCATAACCAAATTGTTGTGTTGTCTAAAGTGTTATCTATATGTGCATTTACTTTGTATCAATCTGGATTAATAAGTATAAGATAAAGATTTAAAGTTGCAGATAACTAATTCACCCCCCCTCTAAGTTATCTCTGAAGTATTCGAACAATTGGTATCAAAGCCAAGTGCCTTGGAGAGAAAGCCTAACAACTTAAGGTAGATCAGATGGCATACTTCAGAAAAGAGAGCCCTAAGTTTGATGGAGAGAACTATCTGGATTGGAAGAACAAAATGATAACACATCTA
>MU226866.1:92417-105423 GCA_018584345.1 Thuja plicata
TACTATTAACATGTCTAAGAACCCTGTAATGCATGCAAAGACAAAACACATAGAGATCAAGTATCACTTTCTGAGAGAAAAAGTTGTAGACAAGGAAGTGACATTGGATTATGTAAACACAAAAGATTAGTTAGTAGACATTTTCACAAAGCCTTTAGAAAAGGATACTTTTGAGTATCTCAGGGAGAAGTTGGGAGTCATTCCCTCTCCTAAGTCAGATTAGAAAAAGCAGCAAGTACATCAGTCCTGTGTGACTGATGAATGGTTAACTACTTTACTTCTGGAGTAGTACCTATGAAGAATGGTTTATGACACCCTTTTGCCATTGATGTCAATGGGGGAGTATATAACAATAAAAAAAAGACAAAAAAGGAGCTTATACTATGGGGGAGTAAAGGAACACAATAGGGAAGTATGACAATGGGGGAGTATTCAGAGAATACACAGTACATGAAACTGCAGCAGTATAGATGAATCTTTGTTGAGGATATTGAGAAAATTGTATTAGAAAGAAGACACCATGAACAGAAGGTGTTTTTATATCATATGTTGCCATCAATGCCAAAGGGGGAGATTGTTGGAGATTTGATTCTGAACAGTTGATTGATAGTATGTTTGTCATTGATGACAACATATAATACACAGTAGTACTTCTGTATGTACTTATCAATATGATGACATGAAGACCAGCGTGGATAGATACGTGTTGTTGACATGTTTACTATGCTATGTTCATACACGCAGACCCATATATGAAGTTTTAGTAAAGATATGTAATTTTGTTATTGACGGTTACAGTTCTGGAGGAATAACGGTTTAAGGCCGACGTATGTAACGTGTTGATCGAGTTGCACCTATCTTTAGGATATGCATGTGTATATTCATGATTAGTTATGAGTTGTTGATATTAATCTAAACATGCCAAACATATTTCAAGAAGATTGCAAAGTTATGATTAAATTGGTGAAGCTGACTTAGTGAAGCGACGCATCTATTCAGCATTGACTTGCGCAGTTGTAATTATGCTTGCGCACTTAGTAGAGCTAACAAGGATGTTAAGAAGAGTTTTCCTACAGGTCCCATGATCTCATACTTGGTGTATGTATTTATAGAAGGTCATTTTCAATGAGAAGAGTTGCAAAAGCCAGAGATTGACAAGCAGAGCAGAGTGTTGATACAATAGAGCTATATTTATCATATGTTGATAATATAGATGTTTATGTTGAAGCATTCAAAATACAGATTAGATTGTTATACTTCTTTACAAGAGGTTAAAGAATCGACGCATAAAAGGAATTGATTAGACAAGCAGTGTCACAAGCAGCAGTTCATCTTGTTGATACAGTGTGTATCAAATAACCAGAAGGTTGTATCCTTCACCACTTGGATAGCGAGTCCTCCACCCCTAACAAGGTTACATGTAAAAGAATCCTAATAGGGTTCGACCCTTAACCAGGTCACTATACTACTGCATTGTAATGTACAACTCCTAACATGGTTGGAAGATCTTTTAACAGGGATCACTATAAACAGTATAGTTCTTTGTGGGTCCTAATTCCCACCGGGGTTTTTACCATTTGGTTTCCCCGTAACCAAATTGATGTGTTGTGTAAAGTGTTATTTGTATGTGCATTTACTTTGTATCAATCTAGATTAATAAGTATAAGATAAATATTTAAAGTTGCAGATAACTGATTCACCCCCCCTCTCAATTATCTCTGAAGTATTCTAACATTTAGCAGCAACACAATGAAATTATCAAGAAAGCTGAAGAAAGCAATAAAAGAATGGATGATTTTCTTGAAGGACAATGAAGAGTCAACAACAATACTGGTTTAGGTTTTACTGAGAATGGAGAATCATCAAATCAAACTGATCCAAAGAATGTCTACACAAATTCAAGACCAAGAAATATTATATGCAATCACTATGGAAAGCAAGGCCATACATCAAATGTATGCAGAGGAAAAATGAAACTTATTCCTAAATCTACATCTTCATTCATAGGATTTTATTATAAATGTAACAAGAAAGGACATAAAGCATATGAATGTAAGTTTGAGTTGAAGCAACCAAAGAAGGAAACCTACATGGACAAATACTGTCCTACTTGCAAAATTAATGAGCACACAAATCTTGAATTCTGGAAAAAGAAAAGGGAAGAATGGAAGCCTAAAAGTTAAGAAACTCCCTATCAACCAAAGAGATTTAGTAACTAGTATGTATGGGATTACAACACTTGGACAAATTGTACAACATGTGGTAGATATGGTCACATTGCTGCAAACTATATGAGATAGTGGACTAGAAAGTCTAGAGGCTGGACTAACACCGGAATGACATGCTTACACTTTTATAAATTTGGTCATCTCAAGAAAGACTGTAGAGACCAAATGATAGAGACAAGCACATATAACAGTGGAAACACCATTGAAGACATTCAGAGGGAAAGAGACAAAATGTAGAGAAAAGATTCAAACAATGATGAAGTTGGACTGAGCAATGCAAATGGTGACACCCCAACCAATGGATTTGGTGACATCACCACCCCCACCTAAGAAGAACAAGTATGGAACTACATTACCCAAGTTATTATTTTACATCAGTTCCATAATATATATTGATTAAATTCCAAATTAGCATAAGAAATATTCATCATGGTATTACTTAAAATATGTGATAAATATGCTATTGGGCATACATACCAAAATCCATCAGTACGCACTCAAAGCTAAGACTGCCTACAATTACCGAGAAGTGTTGGTTAGAAGCAAAGTTGATAGTATAAACTGAGCCTCATCGGTAACTAAGAAAAGTGATCAAGTGGTTTGCAATACCAAAACCCATCGGTAAAGGCAAGAGGAATAATGACCAACCAAAATGTCATGTCATCACTGAAGGAAAGTTTGATGTCTTAACTGACGAACTCTATCTTCACACACTGAGGAGTTGGTAAGCATTAATTACACATGTTTAGGTCAAATGACTATAAAAAGATGACTGGTCGGTCTCATTATTCACCATGACCAGAGTAGAGTGATGAAGAATGATTTTCAAGAATAGAGCAAAAGGATCACAGAGCGACTACAACTTGACCACTAGCACTCCACACAGATCAAAAATCTTTGCAAGCATAAACAATAAGTTCTACATAACCGACAACTCAGTTTCACGCATTTCATAGAAAGCCCTAAAATTGAAAAATGGCCTCAACATAAAGAAATGTGAAATCGAAGAATACAAAGAAGGATAAGTTCAAGCTCATCAAGAATTCAGCATGTGAGGAACCAAACTACAAGATTCCTCCTGAGGTTTCCTCACAACCCGACGATGTTGGAGCATTCTCACGAATACCAGCTAGGGTTTTTCTCATGAAAGATGTTCAATCTTTTATACATTGCAAGATTGTAGAGATAGGAGATTCAAAGGTTGAAGAAGCTTATAAGAAGATATGCAACAAAGATGGAACCCTGAAAGATGAACACAAGCATATAGAAGTATAAGGGCTCACCAATGGCCTAATGTTCCTGAAGGTTTTCAAAACCAAGTGGATTTAGTTAGTACTAAGCTGAATGCACAATCGTAAGATTTGGTTGGATGAACCAAAGATGATAACCTGAGATGTTATCTATGCGGTCACTGGTTACCCTATAACCGAGAAAGTAAAAGCACTAAAGAATCCACCTAAGGCTGAGATAAAGAAGATGACAGGAGCCAAATGGGATGGCAGAGGATTGAAAGTTTCCACCATAACAGATGATGAGATGAAGTTTGATGCATGCGTTCTAGGCTACAAATTCTTCCAAGCCAACAGATTGAACAACATTGCATCCAGTGGAGGGGACACTGCTTATAAGATTGTGAAGAAAGGAACACAGTTGGATTTATCCAAAATACTACTGAATAATTAAAAGACAATTTAAATACTATCAAGAATGCAAAGTCAAACACATGTAAGTTTGGATCACTCATAATGTGTATTTTCTTCTACTTTCATGAAACATCCCCATCGATACATGTAAAATGGGATAGCACCAAATTGGTCACCATGCAGATCAGTGAACATATAGCCTCACTGGGAGAAAATTTTGAGACAGTCATGGATGAATAATTTAATGTATTCAAAGATTGAATGCAAAAGAGGGTAAGGAACCCCGAGCAACTCATTGAAAAATTAAAGATGAAATATGTTTCATGGTTGATACAGATAATACATATATCAAGCCTGCTGTACTAGGGACAACATGGTTACAACCATTGGAGCATGAAATAAATATTGATCTTTCATCTAAGGCAATTGATGCCTTGATTAATGAACCACTGGGATAAGAAAAAACCCAAGTTTGGAACATATGAGGAAGCCAAGACAAGAATAAAATCTGGCCTGGTTGTTAAGAAAATTGTCAAAAAGAAGGAAAACATGGTAAAGAACCTCAAGAAGATACCGTTGGAAACTAAGGAGGAAACTGAAAAGGAGGATGAAACCAAAGGAAAGATACCTATCCGTGAAGCTGGAGAAAAGGATGAGTTAGAGGAAACAAAGTGAGATTCACCACCTCCTCTACCAACTAAGAAGCTAAGGACAACAACTACTTCTAGAACAAGAAGCCAACCATCTAAGGATTCAACTCCTTCACCTTTGAAGAAAGGAAAGGTCAGAACATACAAGAGGAAAGCGGCCACACTGAAGAGAGGGAAAAAAAAAAGAGTAAGGAAGCTCATCAGAACCTGAGAGGATATTGAAGACACCAAGAAAGATGAAGCCTTAGAGGCAGAAAGTGTTAAGGTAAAAGCTCAAAAATCTATTGATGACATTTGTAAATCTATTTAAATTCAGGATCTATTATAGATTCTAAGATAAGAAGATGGATGAAACTAGATCCAGAAGATTAGAACAAAGTTGAAGAAACCATTATAGAAAAAATGTACATGTTTAAATATGCACCAATTAAGTTTGAAGGCAATAATGTACCGAGGGAACTCTTAGACAGACTATACTCAAGATGGACATTTTCTTTGAAGAATGAAAAAGAAATAAGAGAAAGAGTACTTGTTACTCTCATGCCACATGAATCCAAGAAGGTAGAAATAGATGAGATGATGGAGAAATACAAAAATGAGATCTCATCGAAGTTGAGAGCATATAAATTTCTTGAAGGAAAGCTTATAGAGCTTGAAAAGGATAGCCATAAGAAATGGTGTAAGATTATATATCGTCCTACTGAGGAAGAAATCCCTGAGAAATATGTTGGAAAGGCAACTCAAGAACATGTCTCAATAAAAGACACAAAAGATGACACATCTATTGAGTTAGATAAGGAAGAAGATGACACAACCAACAAAATAAATGTAGATGTTGCAAATGAATCATGGACAGACACCACAAATGACAACATTGTGGATACTAATATCATTAACATTACCGATGACCCAATAGAGGAAGTTAATAAAGATGAAGATATCACTGTTGCAAAGGACACAACCAATGAGAAGGACACAATAGTTGATACTACACAAGTAAACATTCCAAGCAACATGCCAATATTGATACAAGCTGTCAATATTCCCCAAGAATCAAACAAGTCACCTGAAAAGCATACTCCCGACAATGCAGGGGAAGAGGAAAAGAAAGAGAACACCGATGGTCAAAAAAACATTAGAGCTACTCAAACAATAACCAATACTGATAAGGTTATAGGAGGAGATTCAAAACAACAAGATGCAGACACCATAGAGAAGAATGTAGACACAAATAATGATGAAGCTAAGGACACTGATGAAGGAGATAAACTGAAAGATGGCATTCCTGAGGAAACTAACAAAGGTGCTACTGAAAATGTGAAGGTGAATGTGGAGACATCTATAGACACACGACAAGCTGAAACTGACACTCAACAAGAAGAAGAAGCACATGTCACTTCATCAAGCACAACGGACAAAGAAGAGAAATTAGCAATGGTGCTACATTCAAGTGATTCACAAAAGAAGAAGAAGAAATCAAATAAAAATAAGTTGGAAGTCACTTTGGATGAACTTATTGAAATACCAAAATGTGACCCAACTACACTTGATTTTGAAGCATTGCAAGAATATGGTGAAATATGCCAAAGAAAGGCATTGCAGGAGAAATTAAAGAAAAAACACTGAGATTCAATGGTACTGGAAACAACTAGGGACATCTTACACAAGAGTGTTCCCAATGTTGATATTGATCAGAACAAGCCAATTATTGATCAATTAGCCACTCTCACTGAAGCAATAACAACTCAAAATATTGATGTAGAGAAGGCAATTAAGGAGACAATAGAGCAGAGGTACCGACAAAAGCTCATTGAAAACATCAGCCAAGAAGTGGTGGTCAATAAGGTAAAGCTATCAGAATTCATTACTAAATTAGATCCAATTATAATTGAAGCTATAACCTTGATTCAACAACTGAGCACATTAGACAAGTTCACTAAAGAGAATAGTGAAAATATAGCGAAGCTAGATACAAATCTAGCTAATAGTGCTAGTAGCTTAACCACCAATGGAGACAATGCAATTAAGTTGCATTATGAGAAGATCATAGAGATAAAATGGTTAAGGCAGGAACTGTGGGAAGCAGAAACACACTTCAGGGAAGAAGTCACCGAGCTCCAAGCTTAACTTCTACCGAACCTTACACTACTCCAACAATACATCAGTTCAGCATGACAACTGATAGCAACTCTTGAAATGTCCTTAGCAAACAACATCTATGACATGCACTCCAAGATCACACTCGATCACATGGCTCTAGAGAACCTAAAAGAAAAATGGGAGAAAATGATGCAAGACATGAAGTCTTCACACTCCCACAATTTTGATAAGCTCTAAGGTATATAAATTTTCCCTTAATATAAAAAAGGGGGAAAGTGATATGTATTCATATGGGCAAATGGTAAATGGATATTATGTATATGTATATTCATATGATAAAATGATATGTATAAGGAAAGATATCATATGTATAGATATATCAACATATACATAGGGGAAGTCATTAAATGACTAAGGATCATATATGTTGTATATGTTAGTAATAACTGAGGGGGGGGGGGGGTGAATCAGTGGCCTCAAATTTATCCTTCAAACTTAACCACCAATCAATAAATCTCAGATTATTATGTCCCTACAAGATGCATGCCATGAAATACTAATAATGATTAACCATCTATCAGTTTTCTCTGTCAATCCTTATTCTTTCTTGATTACCGATAAGAAGTATAACTATTTACCGAAACTCATTAAATAAGCAGAGTATACTGATCAATCCAGAGTTAGCTATGTAAGATGCAAAGCAGGAAAGAAATGAATCATATACACATAACACATGAATTTTAATGTGGAAACCCTGGTAAGGGAAAAATCAATGGGACCAGTACCCCAAAATTTCACTCTTCTGAAGTAAGCCCTATTAGGAGCCAACCCTGTTAAAGGTTACAAACACACTATTAAGTGCGACCTTTTTAGAGGATTTTATACATAGAGGTTGTAACTTAGTATCGGGCATATATTGCTACCATCCTTGAATCAGCCTCCTCAGATTGTCAATAGGTATTGGGAAAGTCCAATGCTACTTTCATGAATCAACCTTTTTGGCACTCCTTGAGATGTACCTCAATATGTAGAAGACTGTTAAGTCCTGCTTGGTTAAGAGACTTGATGCTTCAATGGTTAAATTGAAATACTATGAACTATTCATATTGCAACTTAAATTGTAGATTTTTATATCTATTTAAGTACATTACCTCTCTGACCAATGTATCAATTCAATCCTTGTGCTCCACACTTTCTTCTCTGTGATGCTGTGCTTACTATTCATCGGTGTCTATAGAATTCCTTAGCTCTTCCTTCAGCTTGTTTGATTAGCACTGCATGAAGTTGTTCTTCATCAGTTTCTCTTCATCATCCTCTTTCTATTCACTCCCCTTAATCCCATTCGTAAATAAATTAATCTTGTCTCTTATATAGACATAATATTCATTGTTTCTTGGTTCTTGATTCTTGGCATGATAAACAATCTAGCCAATTATATTTAAAGCATAACTCTTAATTTGTATCATGGATATCTTCTTGCCAACTATACACATCATCTTTAAATCAATCATTTATCTCTAGCTGAATAAAACAAAGTAGACAACCATTTAAGTCTATTTTTAGCTCTGCGAGCTAGATATTTTGTCATTTTCTAAACTCTCTATTCTATTGGTCACCACTGTAGTTAGTTTTCGGTGACAACTGACTGATCCATCGGTGAGACTCCAGTTAGCTTTGTGATCTCCGTCTATTGGGAAAATTTGTAATTTTACTTGTCGAGAAACCTTCTGACCTTGCTCATCAGGCATTCTATGGTTTTGCTTCATCGGGAAACACTATGCTTCTGATTGTCGGGTATCACTGTGATTGTTCACCTTTTCTCTATCTGACAGTGCACACTCTGTCGGTGTTGTTTATCACTTAGTGAATACTTGACTTTTATGCATTGTTGAAACCACAAATTTGGTTCCTTTGGTTCTCTGAAGTCTTTGGTATTATGTACATGACCATACAGATGATATCAAGTTGACATCAATGACAATACAGTCCATTAACTGATTTAATGACCTGCATTATCTTCAACTTAACATTATCAAACATTCAATCAATTACATGTCATCAATCTCTCCCTTTGGCATTGATGGAAACATACTATATTATCACACTATACTATTTCTAATATAATATGAAATGCAATAGTTGAGATTCATCAAACTACCAATCTTTTTGTTTTGTTAACCGATAAATGTCTGACCATCAGTAAGCTCCATTTTAGTTTAGATTTGATCTTGTAGCTCTCTGTCTTCTGATGTGTTGTGTTCTCTCCTTGGGTCAATTTCTCCCTTGACTGTTCTTCTATTTTGATGTCTTTTTCTCTTGTCAATAGTTCTCCCTTTGAATAATCTTTCCATACAATTTCTCTCCCTAAGGATATAATCTCTCCTTGTTCGAGTTTAATGTGATAATGGATAATCTCTCTCCCTTTCCAAAAGGATGTGATAATATGGATAATCTCTTTCCCTTTGACAACAATGCCAAACAAATATCTCAAAAATATCTGACATTAATGTCAAACAACCATTTCTCTCCATCCATAATATATTATTTGAATTTCCCTTATCCATCAGCAATACAACAATATGCTTTGGTGCTCGGTGATGATATATACCTATCTATATATAGATTTATCCTTGAAGTTCATCTCTTTGCTTGCATCAACATTAATGATATTATTATAATATGTGGGCTGATGTAGCCTTCTAGTCATTTTACTAATTGGTAGACAAGGGTTTGACCCCTAGTCTCTTTCTCAAGTACTCAAATGCATCCTTGGGCAGTGGCTTGGTGAAGATATCAACTAATTGTTCTTTGGATTGCACATACTCAAGTGTCACCTCCTTTGCTTCAAATTTTTCTCTCAAATAATGATACTTGATGGCAATGTGTTTAGTCTTAGCATGCATGACTGGATTCTTGGAAATTTTTATTGCACTGTTGTTATCACAATATATAATTACTGGTTCTAGGATCTTCATATGCATACCTTCCAGTAACTATTTGATCCATGCAATATTTGAGCAATTTGCAGTAGCAGCAACATACTCTGCTTCTGCAATAGACTGAGAGACACATCCTTGCTTCTTGCTAATCCATGTGACAAGTCTGTCACCCATAAAGAATACTCCTCCAGTTGTGCTCTTCCGGTCATCAAGATTTCCAGCCCAATCAGCGTTGGTAAACACTTTAAGTTCAAATTTTCCTTCAGCGTATTCCTCGGTATTCTTCGGATATCTTAAAAGTCTTTTCATAGCAGTCATATGTGATTCCCTGGGGTTAGCAAAAAATATAGCAACAATTCCTACTGCATGTGCAATATCTGGTCTAGTGTGTACAACATACATGAGTTTTCCAAACATTGATATGCACAAAGTCTAATTTACCTTTGGTGTCTTGTCCTCCTTTTTCAACTTATATCCAATAGCCATCAGTGTTCCAAATAGTTTAGAATCTTCCATCATGAATATTTTCAAGACCTCTTTAATGTATTTGGACCGTGTAATGAAAATACCTTCACATTGTTGCATGATCTGTAGACCAAGAAAGAACTTGATCTCTCCAAACATAGACATCTCAAACTCTTTGCTCATCTCATTAGCGAATTATTTACATAGCATATCATTGCCTCCAAATATGATGTCATCAACAAATATTTCAGCAATCAAAGTGTTAGCATCAGTATCTCCCTTCAAATAAAGATTATTGTTTTCACTAGTCCTTACAAATCCAATACTTATAAGATAGGAATGAAGTCATTCATACCAGGCTCTAGGAGCTTGTTTCAATCCATACAAGGATTTATGAAGTCTACATACCATGTTTCTCTTGTCTAGATCTACAAACCCTTTTGGTTGGTCAATGCATACCTCTTCTTCAAGTATTCCATTTAGGAATGCTAACTTGACATCCATCTAGTATACCTTGAATCCTTTGAATGCAACATAAGAAAGTAGTATTCTTACATCTTCTAGCCTAGAAATTGGTGAAAAGGTCTCTCCATAGTCAATACCTTCCTCTTGTGTATACCCCTTGCATACTAGTCTTGCTTTGTTTCTTGTGACTTCTCCATTCTCATTCAGCTTGTTCATGATTATCCATTTAGTACCAATGAAATTCTTGTCATTTGGTCTTGTTACAAGTGACCATGTGTCTTATTTTTGTCAATCTTCTCAATCTCATCATTCATAGAAATTATCCATTCTTCATTATCAAGTGCAAAATTGACAAATTTTGGTTCAAATTCACAAATTAAACAACTTGTGTTTAGAGACTTACTTCTTGTTCTTATACCAGCTTTCTTATCTCCTATGATCTGGATCTCTAGATGATTCCTTCTTACATATCTAGAAAGAATTGGTTCAGCTCTTTTTCTATTATCTTGATCATCATTTTGTCCTTCATTCTATTCTTCATCACTCTATACATTATTTTGATTATTATCTCGACCGTCAGTATTTACAGCCCGACCGTCGGTTACAACATTCTGTTGCTCTGGAATTAAGCACTGTTTGTTGGGTAGAGTGTTAGGTTATTCATTGTATACAAACTTTTTGTAGTCCTCTGGTTCTTTTGTTCTTTCCAGCTCATTCTTTTTTGCAAATTCATCTATCTTCACATTTGCACTTTCAACAATTTTGTTAGAAGCCTTAATAAGACATTTATAAGCCTTGCTCTTGGTGGAATACTCTAGAAAGATACCTTCATCACTCTTGGTATCAAGATTTCCATTTATATCATCCTTTAAGATATAACATTGACTACCAAAGATTTTGAAGTAACTTACATTGGGTGTTTTACCATACCATAGCTCACAGGGTGTCTTCTTTGTGTCCTTCTTCAATTGTACTCTATTTAATGTGTAGACAAGAGTACTGATAGCTTCCCTCTAGAAGATTTGGGTGATGCCTTTCTCTATCATCAGTGTTCTAGCAAAATCAACTATGGATTTGTTCCTTCTCTCAGCAATCCCATTTTGATGTGGTGTTCTTGGTGCAGAAACCTATCTTTTTATACCATGATCATTGCAGAAATTAGTGAATTCATTTGATATAAAATCTCCTCCTCTATCTGATCTCAAGCATTTCAAATCCTTACCACTTTGTTTCTCTACCATATCCTTATACCATTTAAACATCTTGAATGCTTCAGATTTATTTTTTAGAAACATAACTATCATCATTCTAGAGTAATCATCAACAAAGATAATAAAATATCTATCTCCAGAATAACTCTTTATCCTCATTGGTCCACATAGATTAGTATGCACTAATTCTAGAATATCATCAGATGTATGGGTTTTACTTTTGAAATTAGACTTTGTCATCTTACCTTTTGACGATTTTTGCACATGATGTTTTGGGGCTTTGACATCATCGGTAAGCCTCTTACATTTATCCTTCTGCTTATTTTCATCATGTTGTCAAAATTCACATGACACAATCTTTTGTTCCACAACCATATTTCTTAATTTATAGTCATTAAGAAAGTGGTGTTAGTATCATTCAGATAGAATAATTTACCTTTTGTTTGTTCACCGGTACTAATCAATCTTCCTGATTCATTGAATATATTTGCCTTCTTATTCTCAAATGCTACTCTATGACCTGAATTATTCAGCTAAGAAACACTCAATAGATTATAATTCAATCCTTTTACCCAATAAGCATTTTCACATTTAATCAGGTTATTCAACATTATAGTTCCTTTACCTTCAATTAGACAAGGTGTATCATTACCCATTCTTACTGTACCACCATTATAATAATCAAAAGTGTTAAAATTTTCTTTGTCACCGATCATGTGGTGAGTGCAGCCACTATCTATAATCTAGATGTCATTCTTGCTAACCTTAGATATTCAAGTGAAGTTTCTACATACCTTTCATCTTCATCTGAATCATCTTTCACAACCATAAACACCATCTCTATGTCTTCATTAGGTTCGATGTCAGTATCTTCATCTTTGCAAGCAGCTAGGTAGCTGGCTTTCTTGCCTTTTTCCTTGTAGTCTCGGGTATCTCTTCTTTCTGATTGTCGATAAATTCTATAATCTTTGTTATCACCTCTGTCAGATTTCTTCTCAAAAGATTATCATTAACTCTGTCATCTTTTATTATGTTAGGACATCTTGCAGCAAAGAGTCCAATCTCTTTACAATTAAAGCATACAAGTGGTAACTTGCCTTTGTATTTACCTTTTCCTCTCTGCATTCTTCTAGCCATAAGTGCTTCTATTTTATCTAGATCTTCTTCTTCACTTTCAATTTCACTATCTCTTCTAGATGTGTGTCTATGACTTGATTTACTTATTCTCATAGAAGATTTAAATGCAGACTCTAAGTTTGGTAAGACACTATTATCAAAGTTATTCATCTCAAATGAAATCAGTCT
>MU226866.1:118007-130090 GCA_018584345.1 Thuja plicata
TTAATCCCATTCGTAAATGAATTAAGCTTGTCTCTTATATAGACATAATATTCATTGTTTCTTGGTTCTTGATTCTTGGCATGATAAACAATCTAGCCAATTAGATTTAAAGCATAACTCCTAATTTGTCTCGTAGATATCTTCTTTCCAACTGTACAAATCATCTTTAAATCAATCACTTATCTCTGGTCGATTAAAACAAAGTAGACAACTAATTAAGTCTATTTTTAGCTCTGCCAGCTAGATATTTTTTTTGTTTTATGAACTCTCTATTCTGTTGGTCACCACTGCAGTTAGTCATCGGTGAAAACTAACTGATCCGTCGGTGAGACTCCAGTTAGCTTCGTGATCTCTGTCCATTGGGCAACATTGAAATTTTACTCGTTGGGAAACCTCTTGACCTTTCTCATCGGGCATTCTGTGGTTTTTATTTGTTGGGAAACACTATGCTTCTAATCGTCGGGTATCACTGTGACTGTTCTCCTTAGCTCTGTCCGACGGTGTGCACTCCGTTGGTGTTGTTTGTCACTTAGTGCATACTTGACTTTTATGCATTGCTGAAAGCATAACTTTGGTTCCTTTGGTTCTCTGAAGTCTTTGGTATTTTGTACATGACCGTAAAGATGATATCAAGTTGACATCAATGAAAATACAGTCCATTAACTGATTTAATAACCTTCATTATCTTCAACTTAACATTATGAAACATTCAATCAGTTACATGTCATCAGTATATACTTAACAATTTGTTAGTATTTTGCACATATCACTTTTTGCTACTAATGTCAAGTGGGGAGATTGATGACATTAATTTATCATTAGTCTGCAAACAACACTTTTGGTAAGCATACACCGAAAGACATAACAAAGAGAAAACAAAAAATTGGATATAAAGAAGATCACCGAAAGAACTAAATACAAAGATAACTGACGACACAACTTTTTGTGTACACAGAAATTGCAAAGCAGAGAGATAAAGAGGAACCTGATGTGCAAGATAAATTGCAAACTGACGAGATAGTTAAAGTGCAACCGATAGAAAAAAACTGAAAGATACTCAAGCATAACCGGCCGTCGGGAACCGAGAGTTAGTTGCAGCCCGCAAAAAGTGGACTTGACTTCCACGTAAGATAAAGAAATCTTATTCTATTTATAGGATTTTGATTTTTTTTTTAAATCCATTTCTTTAGGGAAAAGAAACATGAATGTAAGTGCTTTAATCAGTCTAACTGATTTAAAACACATAGACTAGGAGATCTAGGTACAAGTTGTAAACCTGATCTTAGAGTTAATATTATTTTTCTTGAAACTTGATGATGTCAATCCATCTTATAAATAGATGATGCAATCATTCATTATAAAAGGATGTGATTATAGAGGAGAAGATGAATGAAGCCAACGATCACATCTATGGATCAGATTGAAAGTTTCAAGAACTAGAACAACAAAAGGTGAATTTGGTTAGCAAGAACCAAGAACAGAGGCTACTAAGAATCATAGGTATTACTCAACCACATTAGGTGATAATCTCATTCATGTAAACTTTAATGGATCTGTATCAGAAATAGGAGATTGCATTTACCAGGTCAAGTTATAATTTTCTATCATTCTAACAAGTGGAGCAAAGTATAAAAATCCTTTCAAGGAAGGTGGATTTAACAGTCCAACTACAAATCTCTTAACCGAGTGCACACTTAACAATGTTGCTAAAGCTCCTAACAGAGTAGACTTTAACATGTCTCCATAGATACTCTTAACTAGGTAGATCATCAGAAGTGATCAAATTGTAAGCCTTAACCGGCCCCTTCCAATCTGCAGATAGTGAAGATTTTGTGGGTGCCATCCCCACCGTAGTTTTTACTTCCTAACAGGAGTTTCCTGTGATATCATATCTTGTGTTATGTGTCAATTACTTTCATGAATGTTTCTATGAATGTTCACATGCATGTTAATGTTAAGAATTGTTATAACTCACATCAAGATAGTATAGATAAGATTGAATGGATATACAATTGATTACAAAAAGGTTAATTGATTAAAGGATACAAAATTTTTAGACCTATACTAATTCACCCCTCCCCTCTCAGTACACACTTCCCATTAATTCCAACATCCCAATCATTGAGTCATTCTCATGGTGAATATAATGATACATCAAAAAGACAAAAAAAACCAGAAAAAACTCTGCAAAATCTATTATTTTCAGTCGTACTGTTGGTACATTGCTGATGCAGTAAACCATTTTTAGTAAAATTTTTAAAAAATGGAAAAAATAAATATGACACTACTTTGAAATGGGGTGACATTTTTTTTTGAAATGTTACCCTATTTTTAAATGGGGTAATGTCTCATTTTTTAAATGTCACCCCATTTAGAGCGGGGCCCCTTTCATAGGAAGTTTGATCCCTATATGTACACTTTAGGAACAGGGTGACATTTTTTAAATGGGACCCCATTCCCCAAATTTTAACATTTCCCTCTGAATTTTCTTCAGGTTTTTCTTTGGAAATGTATTGGTCAATTGACCCTAAGATTTGGATCTGGTTTGGCTTGAATGTTGTAGGCCATTTCAATTTGTAGACAATTTTTACACTTTGGACACAAATTGGACTAAGTTTGCTGTAGAATGTTTTGACAAAAATAAAACCATTATAGATCAGGCTGTGCACATTCTAAATATGTAAATTTTTTTATATATTTGATTAATTTTTCTATTTTTGTTGAACTTTTACTGAAACAAGTCTACAAACCTCTGGAGAACAGGTATTTTTTATTTTAATAAATCTTTTATTTGAAAGTTTCTTGCAAAAGGAATTATGACGTCAAACTAGAGACAATTCTACACAATTTTAAAAAGAAAATTTTAAAAATCATTTGTTTATGTCACATTATGCTTGTCCTACCCAACACGCTTTAAAAATAACTAATAAAAATTTAATAAAAAAATACAATTTTTTTTCATCAATCTTAATTGAGTTACGTACCATTCCCCAAAAGGATTTACAGAAATAGTTTCATTTAGATCAAATTTTGTTTGTCATACACAAACATAGTATGGTCTTGAAACAAGGACTTTTAAAATGTGGGTTTTAGTAATTCCTATTGAAAATGAAAATTTATCATCTGGGTATTAAAATAAATTACATATTTGGAAATCAGACTTCGAGTAATAAAACTTCTAGTACTGACTATTTTTAAGATTCAATCTCTAAGTGCTTCAAATATTCAGCTCAAATAGGAAAAACTTGAAAAAATGGAAAAAAAAACATTTATACCTTTTGGCCAAAAAGTGGACTCAACATCTTGCTGAAACCCAGGTTCTTCTGGTAGAGATTTGCTCACTTAGACTATGTTGTATCTATTGATGACAGGAAATCAATTTTTCCCAATATTTTAAATTTTAGATCAAGTATAATTTCATGGATAGGTAAGAATAAAATTGTTCTTTCTCTCTCAAATAATGAAAATGACTATTGTACTATATTAGGAGCTATGTGCAAAGTAATTTGGTTATGTTGCATTCTACCTCATATGGATATTTTTGAAGAATAACCACTGATTATCTGTTGTGACAATCACAAGGTCTTGAAGCTTGTTATGAATTTAGTTTATCATGAGATAACAAAGCACATTAAGGTGAAGTGTTGTTACATATAGGTTAAATTTATGCACCGCAACATTAATCTCTAGCAAGGGGATCTGTTGGAATTATATTGTGAATGTAGTACTGAGAGGGGAGGGGAGAATCAGTAACTCTAAAATTTTTCTTGGTTAGCCCATTAACCCTTAGTCATCAGTTTGTAAATTATCTTATCTAACTGTTCATCTTTCTTTATGCATATGCAATCATAACATAAGTTCTTTAATATGTAACCATACAAGAAAAATTCATGAAAATAGATAACACATAACACAAGATATGGTAATGCAGAAAACTCCTGTTAGGAAGTAAAAACTGCGATGGGGATTGTTACCCACAAGACTTCACTATCTGTAGATAAGAAGGGGTCGATAAAGGCTTACAAATGGTCACTTCTGATGACCTACCCTGTTATGAGTATTATAGTGGAGACCTGTTAAGATCTACTTCATTTGAAGCTTTAGCAACACTGTTAAGTGTGCACTCTGTTAAGAGATTTGTAAAGAACCGTTAAGTCCACCTTCTACAAAAATATTTTAGATGTGATGCACTTGTTAGAATGCAACTACATAAGTCTTTGATCTCATGATGTATGTGTAAAGTAGAAAAATGATGTTTATGGACTAAGAGTGTTTTGATACTCAAATCACTTATCACCTTACATTTAATGTTTAGAGTGGAGGGATAAATAAGACATTACCCTTTATTCTCAAATGCACAAAGGAAGGATCCGAATTGATCAACCCAAAAAGGATCAATGCATAAATGAATCAATCTATTGGAAATAAGAATAAAGAAGGAGATCCTAGGTTTCCCTCTTAAAATGTGGGTGTGAAATGAATGTAAATGTGTGATATATTTAGAATGATTAAGGACTTGAATTGAAATAAATGATAGAAAATCACTAACCTTGAAATATTGCAGATCAAAGAATGCTATTTTCTGGGGTCTATACTTAGTTTCTGGAAAAGCTGAAGTATGATCCGAAACTGAAACGCAGAGATGAACAAATCCCAGAAATATTTTTCCGATCCAACTCCGTATTATGAAAAAGGTCAATCTTGACCCACAAATGTTGACCCTAATCCAATAATGTCGACCTTGACTTGCACAAGTTCGACAGAGAATCTGTTCATCGAGCCCAAAAGAAAGCCGAAAAGGGTATCCAGATCTGTGTCCAAATCTACAGTCTTGAACCTGTACCTACAAGAAAAAGAGGATTTTTTGTTGGGGGAGGGGTTTGCCTTGGTCAAACCCCAATTTAGGAATTAACCTTGAAATCAATAATTGAAATAAGGATTCTTGCAATTAGTAGAATTGAATCTAACAATGAAGCTATGATATTGAATAGATATGTAATTGTAATTCAAATGTAAGCAAGTATGTAAATATGAAATCATGGACTTTAGAAACCATAAAAATCCATGATTGTATGCTTGGAATCCACCTTGAAGAGATGATGAAAGAGTCTTGAAGATGCACAAAGGATATTGAAGGAAGATCATACCATCATGATGGCTAGATCTAGGGCTTGAATAATAAATCTTGAATGCGTGAACCAAATCCCTTCAAAGGCTTGAAAGATTGAATCCTTGATCTTTATTGGAGAGCTTGAATGCTTGGGAGGAATAATTTAACACATTTAAAGCTTGAAAACATATAGAACAGTGGATGCTTGAACCTTTTGCTTCTTGACAAAATCTTGGTTAGAGCTTTTTGCACTTAGAAGACTTAGAGAAAATGAGAGAGAAAGGCTTCCTTTTATATGAAAATAGGGCATAATATTATAGAGAGGCCAACATAGGAGAATTAAATTCAAATTAGACCCATTCCCCTAGAAGAGGACCTATATTAAATATAATTTAGGATTTTCCGCTTTGGAGCCCAAAACAGCCAACCCAGAAGCAGGAAATAACTTTTTACAAAGACTGACATCGAGAAACTGTGGGACCCTGAGATTTGAACCCTGGGTCAAGGTTGAGGTCAACCTTGACCTAGGTCAGAGTCAAGGTTGACATAGACCCAAAAGGTCAATCCTAACCTTGAGGTCAAAAACCTTAGATCTACAGTCCAGGATGCCAAAAACTGGATGGAAAGAAGTGGAAAAAGAGGCAGAATAGGGGGAAAGCTAGGTAAAAGTCAAGAACCCATTCAAGGTGCTTGATATGACCCAAAACCACCTACTCAGAAGGCTAAAATAGTCTACCATGGAAGTGCTTCTATTTTATGACTATACATTTAGCCCCCACTTTAGCGGGAGTATAGAAATCAAACATGCTCACGGTAAAGTTAGAAGAAAGACACCGGTGGATCACAACGAAGTAGAATATCACTAAATCAAGGACATGAGCCCCTAGACCAAGGATTATTACTCAAAATACATACATAAAGATATGAAAGTAAAGAGAAATCAATTATAGAAAATATACATGATTACATAAGGAAGACAAGAGAAACACTATAAATAACATAGCTTCATGATCTAATACTACTAGCATGAAAGCGAAAGAGAGAAAACAGATAGTGATTACCTCGCCTAGTAAGATGCCCAACTTACCATGAATCACCAAGGAGGGAGAACCCAATAGGTTCACCCATAAGCCATGCTTGAATTATAAATGCGTCTTCTAACAGCTTTTAAAATATCCATAGATCCACATTCTTGTATCACTATGGAATATAAAATGCGTGTCCATTCAGGATTTAGCAACTTATGTGCATTACCTTTCAATGATTTAGCATATCATAAAAATAAAAATGTGTTACCTTCCAATGATTTAGCAAACATAAAAGTAAAAATGCGTGTCTCTTCAGGATTTAGCAACTTATGTGTGTTACCTTCCAAGGATTTAGCATGCTACAAAATGTAAATTAATGTAAACTATAGTACAAGGGAGACCCTATATATGCCCCTCCTTATCATGACTACCCACTAGGAAGGATAAGGAAGAGAAAGAGAATACCTACTTCACAAGGCAAGGAGATATCCAGCTTAACAACAATGTATACCATATTCTTAGCGAAGAGCCTTGACCCTTACATCCAAGAACATAGATAATCATGAAATAGATATGTCACTTATAGAAAAAGGATCCTCAAGGAGGAAGAGATCTTATCATCAAGACCCTCCACCATAGAGGAGTGCTTAGGATAAAATGTCATCTTCAAAAGAAAGAAGGACCAAAGATTCAATCATCTAGCCCTTTGTAATCAAGAGGAAGCAGAATCTTAGGATGAAGGAATTAAACACTAACCCAAAGCAAGAACAAGAGTTTATCAAAAGCATAGTTTGCAAAATAAAGAAGAGGTGATGACCTAGGATGATCACCTCTCATATAAGAGGGTATCCATAGTAAAAAACATACATCTTTATAAGGAAATAATGTTATATGATAAACAAATGCCATTAAGCTAAGGAAAGTAGATCCTTAGATAGAGGAAGAAGGAAAATACCTTGCCCCCCCAGGGGTGAAAGCAAGGGATATACCAAATTATATCAAGAAATGTTGTTGTGGAAAAGAGATATCATGCAAGAGGTGAGAAAGTAACCCTTGTGAGGGATAACACACTATTCAGTTTCCAAGGTGAGAGATTTATCAACCATGGAAACCCAAAAACAATGAAATAGGTTATAATCAAGGACATAGATCCTTAATGCAAACCAATATTTTCATGTATGATTAGATATCACATAATAGATAAATACTGCTTAACCAAGGGAAAGGGGATCCCAGAAAGATAGAAAAGAAGGAGATGGCACCCTTGCTCCCCAAGTGTAGGGACAAGGATGAAAGGGGACCTATTATATTGCCCATAATACTATGCAAGACAACGAGCCCCCAAAGATTAAGCTAACATTGTTTACATAATATGGAGTTCCATAATAGGAACATAAATGTTATTTAGAGAAAATAGGATTGAAATATAAATTATTGCCACATGATATATAAATAATTTTAATATCAATGAGTTGTCTAATATTATAATGTAAAGTTTGAAATTCATTAGAGTGATCATGAAATCTATAATAAAAACAAAAAGGAAGAATCTTTAAGTATAGACTACATTTCTTTTTGTGTTTAGGTCTATTAATCATCTTAACACGAAGGAGCTTAGGTAGAACAACCTCTTGGTCAAATTCCTTCATAGGGTCATCATGTTTTGAAGTATTATTTGATATGTTGGTAACATTGATGTGTTGTTGAGGATTAAATCCCAATCCATAAGAATGTTCATGCCCTCCCATTCTGTAAGGGCATTTAAATTCCTTGTTTATTCTTACCATATACTTTACTATGGTATCCTTGTTTAACTAGTAAATGATAACCATGACCATAACAAGAAGCCATATCAAAACGAGTCAATGGAACTTCAGTAGTCACTATGTCATCATTAGTATGTTTGATATATTCACAAGAAGGATAAATAAAGGAACACATCCTAGGAGAATATGGGGTAGGATCTTGATTCTCCATAGGATCATCACTAAGAGGGAGAGTATTAAGAGAATTTATATCATTCCCCGCTAATGTCTCATTACTAGAAGAAATCCCAAATGGAGGTAAAGAATCTATAATGTTCTCTTCTTTCTCTAAAATGTCTACACAAGGAGAGTGTATTTTAGAAAAAGAGTCATCATCATGTATGAATATTTAATCCATTAATAAATCACCCTCTTGTATCAAAGTATCTTTACATGAAGGGGATAAATCAATGTCTTTATCCAAGGGTTCATCCTAAAAAGTAGAATCATCCCTAATGGCTTCATGAGGAAGAGAGTAATCAACATCCAAATCCAAAGTTTCATCCCAAATAGGAGGATTATCATCCCTATCAATAAAGCACATTGTAGGAGTGCATAAATCTTGATCCCTAAGGGGAAAGAATTATGTTCTAAAGTAGGCTCATAGAAAAGACATATATTAGGAGAAGAAGTAACATCTATCCTCAACTCACTTCTATGGTAAAGGTCAATTGAAGAGATTGAAGAGGAGGATAAAATAGAAATAGGATTAATGGAGATATTATTCGAACAAATTTCATCCTTACTTTCATGTACCTCATTAGGGGATCTATCCTGTTTAGCAACAAAAGACTCATCAAAGTATTCAAAACAAAAATCATACATGTTGAACACAATGAAAAATGTAAATGTTTTCGTATTTTTAAATAAATTTTCTGATTTTTATGAATTTTGAAATATAAATGCAAGAGCATAAAAGAAAATCTACTTTTAAATGCATGTAAATCTAACACCAAAAAGAAAGAGTTGTCTATCACGGGTTCACCAAAATGTAAAGTAGAAAAATGATGTTTATGGACTAAGAGTGTTTTGATACTCAAATCACTTATCAACTTACATTTAATGTAAGAGTGGAGGGATAAATAAGACATTCCCCTTTATTCTCAAATGCACAAAGGAAGGATCCCAATTGATCAACCCAAAAAGGATCAATGCATAAATGAATCAATCTATTGGAAATAAGAATAAAGAAGGAGATCCTAGGTTTCCCTCTTAAAATGTGGGTGTGAAATGAATGTAAATGTGTGATAGATTTAGAATGATTAAGGATTTGAATTGAAATGAATGATAGAAAAGTACTAACCTTGAAATATTGCAGATCAAATAATGCTATTTTCTGGGGTCTGTACTTAGTTTCTGGAAAAACTGAAGTATGATTCGGAACCAGAATGCAGAGATGAACAAAACCTAGAAATATTTTTCCAATTTGACTCCATCTTATGAAAAAGGTCAACCTTGACCCAAAAATGTTGACTTTGACCCAATAATGTTGACCTTGACCTGCACAGGTCTGACAGAGAATCTATTCGCGGAGCCAAAAAGAAAGTTGAAAAGGGTATCCAGATCTGTGTCCAAATCTACAGTCCTGAACCTGTACCTATAAGAAAAAGAGGATTATTTATTGTGGGGAGGGGTTTTCATTGGTCAAACCCTGATTTAGGAATTAACCTTGAAATCAATAATTGAGATAAGAATGCTTGCAAGTAGTAGAATTGAATCTAACAATGAAGCTATGATATTGAATAGATATGTAATTGTAATTCAAATGTAAGCAAGTATGTAAATATGAAATCATGGAATTTAGAAACCATAAACCTCCATGATTTTATGCTTGGAATCCACCTTGAAGAGATGATGAAAGAGTCTTGAAGATGCACAAAGGATCTTGAAGGAAGATCATACCATCATGATGGCTAGATCTAGGGCTTGAATAATAAATCTTGAATGCTTGAACCAAATCCCTTCAAAGGCTTGACAGCTTGAATCCTTGATCTTTATTGGAGAGCTTGAATTCTTGGGAGGAAGACTTGAACACCTTGAAATCTTGAAAACATATAGAAAAATGGATGCTTGAACCTTTTGCTTCTTGATAAAATCTTGGTTAGAGCTTTTTGCACTTGGAAGACTTAGAGAAAATTAGAGAGAAAGGCTTCCTTTTATATGAAACTAGGGCACAATCTTCTAGAGAGGCAAAAATAGGAGAATTAATTTCCAATTAGACCCATGCCCCTAGAAGAGGACCTATATTAAATATAATTTAGGATTTTCCACTTCAGAGCCCAAAATAGCCGACCCGGAAGCAGGAAATAACTTTTTGCAACGACCGACATCTAGAAATTGTTGGACCCTGAGATTTGAACCCTGGATCAAGGTCAAGATCAACCTTGACCTAGGTTAAGGTTGAGGTCAACCTTGACCTAGGTCAGGGTTGAGGTTGACATAGACCCAAAATGTCGACCCTGACCCTAAGGTCAAAAACCTCAGATCTGCAGTCTAGGATGACAAAAACTGGATGGAAAGAAGTGGAAAAAGAGGTAGAATAGGGGGAAAACTAGGTAAAAGTCAAGAACCCATTCGAGGTGCTTGATATGACCCCAAACCACCTACTCAGAAGGCTAAACCAGTCTACAATGGAAGTTCTTCCATTTTCCAACTATACAGTATGCAATCTCTAATTGCTGATAATAGATCCAATAAAGCTTCCTATGTATGAGTAATCATCTTTTCATGATTGAATAATACCTTTCTCTGCACGCCGGTAGCCTCTGTGTGTTCTTGATAACTAGATATAATCTTTTTCTAAACTTTGCATGAGTTCGGCCTTCTTCTCCTTAGATGCTCTTTGTTGCTATCGACAACAATGAATTCATTATTCATAATTGGTTGAACATCTATTTATACTAGATTTTAGCTCTATTCTTTATTCACGCTTCACAAGTTAACTCTAGATCCAAGGTTTACAACTTGACCTTGATATTTAGTTAGATATGTTTTAGATCCATTAGGATGCTTTAAAACATTTACATTATGCTTGCTTGACCCTCAAGTAATGATTTAAAACAAATTAAAACTCTATAAGTAGAATTACAATGCTTTATCTGACATGTAAAAGTCAGATCCACTATTTGTGGGTTCTCTAACTGACTGTCGGTTTTGATGGTCGGGTTGCTCTGTCAGTCTGTTGATTTTCTTCTCTGTCAGTGTTCCTTTCTTTAACTGTTCGTCGGGTATGCCTTTCTGCTCCGTCGGTTTTGTTCTCAAAACTGTATCGTCGGTGATGATCTTTGTGTTATGTCATTGACCCATCGGTGATGTCCTGTTTACTTCATTGGTACAACACTTGTCAGTGTTCGTCGGGCAATTTCATACTTAGCACTTTTTACCTCGTCAGGTATCCTCTCTTATGTGAATCGGTTAGCTACATACTCTGTTCATCGGGTAGCTATACCGATGGTCTCTGTCAATGTTTTTCACTAAGTGTACTAATGGAAAAACTTAATGTCATCAGGATCACCTTGTGGTGTAGTGGTAAATTGGTTGCATCGTTAATGGTGTAGCCAAGGTTAAAATCCCCGCTTGGCCCAAAAAAGTGTTAATGCTTAGTTTTGCCCACCTTGGTGGATGTGTAGGTGGTTATTATTTGGGGATGTTATTAATGATCATGTTGACTAATTAGACCAGACTCTCACTGGGTCAGACTACTTGCGAACCTATACCAAACCCACGTAGGTTGTGTGTGTATCTATCCCATGTCCTACAGGCTTGGGGTCCTTGCTAGGCCTTTGTGCTTGCATGGTTTAGCTATGATGTCAGAGAGATTAATTATCTCTGAGGATGAGGTCCCTTAAAAATGTTGTTTCATTGGTTTATAGCTCCATTCGAAAGCGATATATTCACCAAGCCTCTTGGAAAGGTGAATTTTGAGTTGTTTTGGGGGTACATTTCTAGGAACAATGTTATAAGGGGGGGATTTTATCTTAACACATCTTTGTATGTTCATTTGGTTTGTTCCTAATCAAGTTGATTTTTATGCTTTCATTCTCTTTACCTTTAAAGCCAATGTTATAAACTAAAATAAGAACTTTATATGTTGCAGCACAAAAAAATTATCTATTTCTATTTCATTTCTTAATTTTATAT
>MU226866.1:130140-141172 GCA_018584345.1 Thuja plicata
CATAACAATATCCCAACATAAAATAATTATTAAAACTAAATTAAATATAGGTTTCTTTTTCAAAACTCAGTTGCTTTGTAGTCTCATTTAGATATGACCTCTTATTTGGAATAACTTACATAAGATAGATTTAGGATTTTTGAGCCATAAAATATTCTCTTGTGAGTGTATTTTGTAATCATGCTAAAAGAATAGCTTCCCTACCTACTGTTCATTTTTAAAGTGAAGAAATGTTTGACTGAATTGAGATTCTTATTTGAAGACACAAAAGACCAAAATATAACTTGGTATTAATTGAAATTGAGTCATTTGCTGCAATTGAATTGCAGTCAAAGAGACTTGTCGTATTGAGCTTGGTATCACAAGGTAGAGAGTATGATGGGTTTCACATAATTTTTGTGGCCAGCAAACCCTAAGAAAAAAGGACATTTATGCTTAGGTGACCCCTACACTTCAGTCAAAAGTGAAAGTTACTTTGTGGGCAAGGCTAGAAAGCAGTATTGTGAAGGCCACGATTGTTCACACTCAAACCATGCGCTACGCACGAGGAGGCCATCAACCAGGGCGTGCCTTGCTATAATAAATAGCCATTGTTCAACCTTTCACTTCCATGCCATTTTTTTTATAATAGTAAAGAGACTGAAATCCAGGGACTATCTTTGTTTACCCTTATTTTCTTTTTGTCTTGTGCTGTTGTTTGTTGATTTGAGTCTCTTGACTCAATCAGGAAGTAAGCAAGATCATGTTGATGATGAAAAGAGGAGTGTATTTCTGCAGTGTGAACACTAAACCCAGTTGGTACAGAAAACACGGTGACGATGATGACGACGATGACGATGACGACTCTGATTATGCTCCAGCGGCTTCAGATTCTGCACTGCAGGGACTTCCACACATGGCCCTACTAGTATCATCACTACCACTATTACCTGTGGTGCACGTAATAAACCCTCTCTATATTTAATTTATTGCGTTAGTTTTTATCTGGGTTCCATTAATATTCTTATTAGTTAAGGATAGTAATCCGTAAAAAAATGATTCTCTAATCCCTTTTTTTTACTTCTATTGGTTTTCTTTATAATGTCACATTGTTCTGTGTCCATATTTATGTACAATACAGAGCCAAAAAGAATCTGATGACACTGCGGCGCTGAAGGAGAGTTCTAAAATGTTCTCATTTTAAGGTTAAGGGAGAGCGAGTTTGTCCTCATTTTCTTTACTACATCATAGTCTAATCTACATCCAGGCCAATCCATTTTGGTGGGTATCGGATAATCAATCTTCCAGCACTGTAATAATTAGAAATCTACTTTATTTAAAACATTTTATCGCGCAGTTGTTATTTAGTTTCGCTTGACCATAAATTAGGTTATATTTATGTTGTGTCCTTCTATGGGAGAATGCTGAGAGAATGCTGTTATTTGCAAAGCAAATGCGATTACAAATAGAGTGACAAGCACATATAAAGAAAAAGATTCTTCCAAATATCTTCCTATCTGTGCCACTCTTCACCGCATGCAATTTTTATTTTCAAGTGTACCGTAAAAAAGGTGTTATTGGATCTGTGTTTTCATCGAGAAAAATATAGCAACAACAATATTAATAATATTTGCATGTTATAATAAGAGGGTTCACATATCATCAATACATTTTACCCCTCATCTTTATGAAAATGATAAATCTCTTATTTTTATTGATTGAATGATACTTATGAATGAAATTCAGCGACAAGCACATATACACAAAAATATTCTTGCAAATATCTTATTTTTGGCAACTAATTTTCCTCTCTGTGGGCAAACATGTTCACACTCCAATACCACTATTCAGCGTAGGCAAAAAAATTTAAGAGCATCGTATAGAAGTTAATGGATCTATGTTTTCATATACAACAACAAACAGTATTGTTAGTTCCTGTCATCGCATGGAACTATAGCCGATGATTGTGTTTTAAACAGTGATTATTTATAGAAAATGCTGTTCTAATATCTGAAATATGGAAATGTAAAATTTTGAATAGAAGATATGAGAAACATGAATTTTATGCTTGGTAATTGGATAGGAAATTTGTTTTACAGATTGTTAGAGAAAGTCGAAATTGGTGGGAGGTATATGAAAAGGATTTTGATTAGATTAAATTATTATAAATTTTTAGGTTTGTAGTTTTATTAAAAATATGATTGCCTCGATGCCTCATATGTTCACATATAAATGTAAAATAGTAAAACTAGCGCATAGAAAAATTAAAAATTATTATATTATTATATTGTTATATTATTAAATAAACATATAATTCTATAATAATAATTTTTATTATAAAATATTATAGATTTTATTTGATAATTAACTAATAAATATATAATATATTTAATTTCAATGTACAATTTTATAATTTTATAATTTTATAATTTTATATAAAATAGAAATTCAAAAGTAAACTTTCTTATAAAAGTCTTTTAACATTTTTGTCTTTCAAAATATTATAGTATAAATTCAATTTGTTTAAAGGAATCATAAAAAAAAATTATAGTAGGGAAAAAATAGACTCCTAAAAATAGACTAATCAAATTGAATATATATATATATATATATATATATATATATATATATATATATGAACAACAAAATGGTATTAGTATTTATTTGACATGTGCCATTGTTTGGAGTGAGAGAATGGTAATTTATGCTTTGTTTGTACCACTCTTAATAATATATTAAAAATGATCAAAGATATCCTTGTCAAAATGTCTATTTTTATCTTTTTAAAAAAAAATATATTTTAACATATTTTATACATATTATTATTTAATATATGTATTTTAATATAAGTATATTATATAAATGTTTTTTAAAATTTAATTATTATGGAGGAGAAATTAAAAATTAAATAAAATGAGTAGATCTAATTAAATATTAATGAAGCTGTAATGGACGCATCTACACCTATTGTGTAGTAAGCTAAAGAATTACAGAATGTGAAGGTCCATGAAATAAATGCAGAGAGCCTGTATTTCATGTGGCACCACTTCTTCCATTCTTGAAGGCTGTCACATATAGAAGCGACACTTTTATCTGCTCTTCTCTCATCGATTTCGTTGTGGATGGCCGACTGATTTTATTGTTGACCCACCTGTAAGATTTATCGCTAAATCTCGGAGAATGTTATTGTAAATCCAGATGAAAAACCAAATTTACTGTTGTTATTTTGGCCAAGATGAAGAAGCGGAAGCAGAGAATGGGAGGTCAATGTAGCAAAGATTAATCTGAATGAGATGCTTTGCCTCAGTGAATGAAAGGAATAACCCTTCGATTGGCCTTGTATGTGTGCCGGATCGGGTAAGAGTCTACTTGAATAGTTATAATACCCCGCCAGATGTGAGTAGAGCTCCTGCCCCACCATTATATACGGAATATTTTGTGCGTTGAGGGCTAGGTGGATTTTCTATTTTGGATGTGATTTTTTTGGGAGTCTTGGGGAGCTATTCAACCTGACCTGAAAATTGCTAAACTGTAGCCTTGAAACCCTGTGGCAAACCCCTTCTGCATTTACCAAGCTTTCACAAGTTGCATGATTGATGTCCATGGTGGTGCGAAAGTGAGGGACAAGTAACTTGTAAAGTGGGTGCTGATTGAGCAGATTTTTGTGAGTAGAAATAATGAATGGCTCTACCATGAAATGTGTTCTAAGCGGAGACGGTGTTCGGCATAGGGGCTCCATCATTGAAAGATTTTTTGAAAGATGAAATTAGATCTGCCTCAAATAGATTAGTGCACATTTCATGAAATTTATCCCCCTTGCTGCAACCACACAACAGGGGTTTGTATTTATCTTATATCGATGCTTATAAATATATCTAGCAGGAATGGTAGGAATGGAAAAGTGTCTGAATCATTACGGCAACGCAAAAAATTCTTCCGAAAGCCTGAAGTTTAGTGTGAGACAATTTTTAGATCAATGGTTTCTCCCCATATAAAGCCTATCGGCTAATAAAAATTAGAAGTACTTAATCTAATATGTTTGTGACAAGTAAATGCAAAAGAAAAAAGAAAAATTCGCAAAGTTATTGTAACTATAATATCAATCCCTATGAAGATTGTACTTTATTTATGAGTAATAAAAAGATCAATACCTTGCTGGTGGATATGTTTCCTTAGCATATTGTCAAGGTTTTCCCATGTAAATTTTGTGTCCTTTTGTTATTCTATTCTTCCATTTTATTTTCTTCATGATTTATTCACATCTAATTTGTCTTGCAATATTTATTTATTCTTATTTTATGCTTCCCTTTACATAGTAGTGGTATCAACAAATCATTTTTGCAATAATTGTGTAAGGATTTGGTGTCAAGTGGATAAATTTAATGGGAAGAACTTTGAGCTTTGAAGGCTCAAGATGTATGATATGTTAGTGAAACAAGCATTGTATAAGACATTAGTAGGAAAGTAAATTTGTTTTTAAAAATATGACTAATGAGGACTAGGAAAATCTAGACATGAGAGGTCTTTGCATAATTCTATTATGTTTCATAAATAAGGTTTGTTTCAATATTGTGGAAGAGGAAACATTAACAAACTTGAGGAGCAAAATGGGAAGTATTTACATGAGAAATCCAGTAGGTTTAGCATAATTTTCACCCTATAATTTGATTGTGGTATGGAAGCTTTGTTGTCTAAAGAAGTATGGAGGAAGTATAATATAGAAGCCTCTACACTAGAGGCAATGGTGGCTAGAAGTCAATCCATAGAAAGTGGGCTCATTTTGAGAGGTACATCAAGATTAAATCAAAGGATATGAAGGGTAAGGGAAAATATTACTACAATAAAACATCACATTGCAAGAAATTTTGTTGGAAAAGGAATGATATTAATGATGAATTAAAAAAGGAAGCAAATATGATTGAAGCAAGTTTAAGTATAGTGGGTGATATATTTTCCATTTGTAATTATATACAACATCGTGATGAATGCATATAAATTTTGGTTGGTTCTATAATGATAATAATTTTTTTATCACCATTTTATATATAATAAATAAAGTTATTTGATTTGAATCTAACAATTACTTATAAAATTTAGAATACAAAGAATAATTAAGTAACATGTCTACCATATTTTTACTTTTGTAGGTCCAAAGAGTTTTCACATGAAGGTGGTTCAAGTGCTTACTCCAATACATAATTTCTTCTTAGGAGATTTTATTCTTTTCCAATGTAAAAATATTGTTTGAAATAGAGACTATAGGTCTATACACTAGAGGCACCAATGTTCAATGTCTAATATTATACATGTTCATCCCCAATTAGGCTCATGCCTAAGTTAGGGTAGTTGGGAATTTTTGCAGAAGTGGGGTAGGGTGTGCCTTGCAGAATAATCTTTGGGATTTTAGAAGCTCACTCCTCATGGATAGTATTTGGGGAAAAAGGAAGAGAATGACATTTAACAAACAACCTAAGCTAAGGGGAGGTGAAGTGCCAGATCAACACTTTGTTGGATGAGACGAGAAGTTTTCAGATGATATTTGTAGGAGTTCAACCATTCTGGTTGATATCTTATGCCTTCATTCATTCATGACACAGTGCACCACATACCTTTTAATATTGGTAGGAGAAAAATAAGCCAAAGTTGTCAGACATACGGCTCACACATTAATATCCAACTATGAAAATAATCTACAAGGATCTGAATTAAGGTAGAAAACCCCTAAATAAAGTAAAAATCTCTTCAACCAAGGAAACAGTATAAGACCCTTTTATCAACAAACATAAATAGCTCTTATAAGGGTCGAAAGAAAAGACCACACTTCCTAAAACTTATTATTTTGAGGAGAAAGTTATAATGGATACAAATCATCATCTATTTTAGATGCATTGTAAAGAGAAAAAGACCTCATAATCATAAGTGTGTTGGCATAAATTATGCAGAGATTGTTGAGTGTTTATTGGTACAGGTTTGATGATAGGAAGATCAATTATTATGTTGTCAGTGATGTAAACTTGGTGTTGTATTTGTTGACAGTGTTCTTGATGTGCTGCCAAGTATTTGTGCAGATGAATTCTATGTTGCAACTTAGCATTTGGAGTGTGCGATTAGTGTTGGATACTTAGGGATGTCTCTAGATCCATTTTGTATGATCGTGCTTGATAGAAATAAAAATGGAGCAAGTTGTGATTGATTGAAGGGAAACAAAGCAGACAGAAGAACATTTAGTGACACACATTGAATGATTTGATTGTCCTATCAAATCAGTGTGGATTCAAGTGTTGCGGTCATGATATGATTATTTTGACTATGCTATGTTATTAATACTATTATCACTACAAGATTAGATTACCACAAGGTATAGTTTCAGTTGATAGAAGATCATTTTGTGCCTAATAGAAAAATGTTTGAATGGTTTGAGTAGTTGGTGTTAGATTGGTGTGTGGTGGTGATGTGATTGGTTGCAGTAGATGTTTCTATGATCTAGGTTTCAAGGTGACATGGCATAACAGATTTTTAATGATTAATTTCTATTTCATTTCTCGAGGTGATTAGATTTAATCAAGTCTTAAAAGTGTGTTGAAGAAGTAAAAAAGGTTTGACTATTCTTGATTTAAATCGATGTTTGATGAATATTGTGGTCGACCTGAACTTGTAATCAAATGTTCTAGATTGGTATTACATTTTAGGGTTCTTGGATCGAGTGTAAAAGATTGTAATACATTTTTTAAGGTGGTTAAATTTCATAATGGACATGTAATGCATATATATGTAAAATGATGAATTCTACAAGTATAGATCATGGATGCCAAGGTGTGGATGAGTGAAGAGAGAATTTTTTTTGCAAGAAGCAGAAGTATTATTCTTAATTGGACCTAAACAAGTAGAGGAGGCATGCTACACCTGATAATTTTACTTGTTGAATCCTAATAGGTTCTCAAGAAAATCCCTTAATCAGGTAGATCCTAACAAGTCTTGATCAATAAATCCTTTAACCAAGTGACTCTTTAATTAGGGGTTAAATCCTTTAACAAGATTAATCCTAACAGGATAAAGCTCCTAATAGGTCTAGAGGTAAATCCATTTATCAGGTGACTCCAAACAAGGTTTTCTCTTAATAGGGCATCATTGTACGCTCCTAATAGGGGTAGGTCTTTAATTGGGCCTATTTCAAAAGAGTACAAATATTCATGGGTATTAATCCCCACCGTGGTTCTTCCCTGTGACCAATATTTTCCACAATAAAAATACCAGTGTTAATTTCTTGCATGATTTGGATGTGTGTTTAGTCTCTTTCTTTATTGCTGCATAAGGTTTAAAGTTTATGAATGTTGTTAATGTATTGAATGAATTGTGAAAAGTTTCTGATTTGATAGATTACTAATTCAATGCCCCTCTTAGTAATCCTAGACCTTATAGTATTAACAATTGATATCAGAGCCTAGGTCCTCTTTGTGGTAAGCTTAACAACTTGAGGAAAAGATTTGATGATGAAGAAGGAAGGTCCTAAGTTCACAAGAGACAACTACACAATATGGAGCAATAGGAAGAAGATCCATCTGAAAGGCATGGGGACACGATTTTAGAATCACGTAGAAACAAAATATATAGTTCCTATGGGACTCTTGCTGCAGATCAATTGAAGGAACCACTAGAGAACATGCAAGCATTGAAGGCTATAGTAAGTACTATTTCTGACAATAAATATATTGATGTACATGGACTTGAGACTGCTTATGAGGTTTGGGAAAAGTTAATGCTAATATACGGTGGAGACATACATGTGCAAGAATCTAGGGTAGACAGTTTGAAGGAAAAATATGTTGACATGAAAATGGTAGAAGGTGAGAATGTTTATCAATATGGTCAAAGGATAAAGGAAGTAGTTGGTGCTATCAAAGCTACTAGCGGTAAAATTGAAGAAGGTGATGTGGTAAGTAAAATGTTGAGAACCTTACTACCTTCTTATGCCATTAGAGTTTCTGCTTTACAAGAATTGAGGAAATTTGATACTATTTCTATTGAGGGATTTATAGGTAAGCTCAGTGCTTTTGAAGAAAATTGAATCAAGAGATAGATGTCAACACTAAAGACTCCTCAACAAAATATAATGCAGAAATAAAGAATAGAATAATGAGGAAGAAGTGGTTCAAACGGAAGATGAATCTCCTAGACTTGAAATGGTTGTTCTAAGTTATGTAAAGTTGAATCATTCTACTGATCAAATCATAGATGATAAAGATGCAAGTGTGAAAGCAAGAAGGAAAATCATGGAAAGCACATATCTAATTTAAGAGTTTGATCGAGCTTAAGACCATGTATGAAGATTTGAAAAATGATGATTGAATAAAAGACATGGAAGAGGAGATTGATCAGATTGAGAAGAATGACACATGGATACTTGTTCCTAGACCATCAAATAAGAATGTGATTGGTACAAAGTGGGTTTTTAGGATAAAACTAAATGAAGATAGAGAAGTGGTTCATAATAAGTAAAGACTTGTCTATAAGGCTATGCAAAAGAGGAAGGATTGGACTATGGAGAGACATTTTCCCTTGTGGAAAGACTTGAAGGGGTAATAAATTTACTTTCTTATGCTGCCTATAACAAGTATATATTTTTTTAAATGAATGTGAAATACTATTTTCTAAATGGGATTCTTGAAGAAGAGGTTTACATAGAGCAAGAAGGTGGATTTTCTTTGAGTGAGAATAAGGACACGGTGTGCAAGTTGCAAAAGGAACTGTATGGACTGAAACAAGCAACTAGAGCATGGCATAAAAGAGTGCACTCTTATTTTATCAATATTGATTTCATAAGAACAAGTGAAGATAGTAATGTTTACTTGAAGGTTGAAGGAGCCAATATACTATTAGTTGAAGTTATTTTGGATGACATAATTTTTGGAGGAAATGATGAGACGAGCTTGCAATTTGTTGAAGAGATATAGAAAGAGTTTGAGATGTCAATGATAAGAGAAATTAAGTTTTTTATTGGATTGTAGATCTCACAAATAAAGGATGATATCTATATTAGTCAGTCCAAGTACATAAAGGAAGCACTGAAGACCTTTGGAATGGGGGATCTAAGCCAGTTAGAACCCCCATGGTGATTGGATGCAAGGTATGTAAGGATGATGCGTCAAGTGTAGTGGATGCAACTTTATACAGACCCATGATTGATAAGTTGCATTATGTTATTCATAGTAGACCATATATTGCACAAGTAGTTGGAATAGTGCCCAATTTTCAAGCTAATCCTAAGGAATCTCACATGGTAGCACTAAAAAGGATATTCATGTACTTGAAAGGGAAAAAAGCCTATGGTATTTGGTATGCTCAGAAAGATGACTTTTGTTTGAGTGTTTTTACTGATGCAGATTGGGCAAAAAACATTAATGAAAGAAAGAGTAAAAGTGGAAGAGAATTCTTCCTAGGAGGAAGACTTGTGTCATGGACAAGAAAGAAATACAATTGCATCTCCCAATCTATTGCAAAAGCTGAGTATATAGTAGAAGCTATCAGTTGTACACAAATTGCATGGATGAAGCAAATCCTAGAAGGTATCAAAGAGAAGGTAACTAAACCCGTGACTATCTACTGTGATAATAAAAGTGAAATCAATATTTCAAAGAATCTAGTAATGCATTCCAAGATTAAACATATTGTAATTAAGTATCATTTCTTAAGAGAACAATTGTGTAGGAAAAGGTAGTCAAGTTTGTATATGTGCCAACCAAGGAGCAACTAGTAGATATATTCATCAAAGTATTACCTAAAGATAATTGTGAGTATCTAAGAGGTTTAGAAGGGGTTATCCCCCTACCTGAATGTCACTAAGATGTATTTTTTAGCATCAATCTAGTGGACTCATTGGTTATCTTTCACTATTGGATTAATGTTAAAAAGGGACTACTCCTTAGGGGGAGCAGTCAGAGGCAAAGGAAAGATGTTACAATAGTAGGTTCAAACTATGTGGCACCTTTTGTATTGTTGTCAAAGGGGGAGAAGATTAGAAGAAAGAGAAGAACCAGATACAAGTATTGGGGGAAGATTAGAAGAAGAATTTGAAGGAGAAGACCATGAACATCAAGACAAGAAGTTTGGTGCATCAGCTAAAGGGGAGAAATTATAATCATATCAATGTGGTGTTCACATCAATGCCAAAGGGGAGATTATTGTCATAACTGATAAAAAGATTATTGAGTATTTATTGGTGCATGTTAGATCACAGGAAGATCAATTATTGTGTTGTCATTGATGTCAACTTGGTGTTGTATTTGTTGACAGTGTTCTTGATGTGTTGCTAAATATTTGTGCAGATGAATTTTGTATTGTAGTAGGAATTGGAGTGTGTGATCGGTGTTGAAGACTCATGTTGAAGAAAATTATTCAATTGTATATTTTTATTGATGTTACACAAATGTAGTGATGTTACACATATGTCTAAACCCAACCGAGCACATTCATTGTATGCCGAGATCTCTCGGGCATTGCAAAAGACTCCAGTATCAGCCAAGTGATTTTTAGTATTAATTGAGTTCACTCGGGCATTACAGTAAATTTAGTTTTAGCTGAGTAATGGTCAGGCATCGAAGGATTATAGTGTTAACGGAGTTATGCATTTAGTGTCAGCCAACTAACAACAGTTTACACTTTATCTTTAATCGGATAATTGCAATTGACAAACTTAAGTTTTATTAAATCTATCAGATTTCCACAATCTATTTGAATTAAGCTTGAATTTATGGTTTTTATTGTGTGTGTTTTTTGACATCAACCTTTCAGATCACACTCCGTGATCCATCATCAGGATGTAAGAGCAAAGAGCATGAGGGATATGTAAAATAATAAGATGCAGACCAGGCTTCTCTCAATAGATAAAAGAAGGGATAGGGAGAGAAAGGGCATGAAAAATGAGGGGGAAAGAGAAGAATACCTAAGAGGAAAAAATAAAGAAGAATAAAAAGGAAAGATTTCAAAAATACCAGAAATTAAAAAACAAAAATAAGCTAAAGAAAAGGACAAAAAAAAAAAAAAAAGAGAGCATAAA
>MU226866.1:141222-153634 GCA_018584345.1 Thuja plicata
ATATACACATATATATATGCAGTATATGTATGTATATGTGCACACACACACACACACACACACACACACACACACACACACACACACACACACACACATATGAAAATATGACAAAAGAAAAACGAATGGGTTTGTGTGTGTATGTGTGGATTATAAATAAACAAAGCAACACAAAACAAAACAAAACAAATGACAACAAATGCATATGTGTGTGTGTGTGTATATGTAGACGTCCAAAAATACTAATATTAATTTCCCTTTCTCTTCTAACTATTTAATTTAATTAAATAGTTTCATTTGCTATTATTTATCAATGATCAAATACTATCCTAATGTATTTTATGTAAATACATTTGTCTCACAAAAATCCCCTCTTTAATAAATTTATATTTATTAAAATTTCTCCATATTTCTAATTCTTATAAACTATGATTTATTCAAATCTAATTTAAATTATACTCTAAACCCTAGCTAGGAACATTTTAATCCAACCTAGACACCTACCCTAAGCCTACCCTATTTCTACTCTACTCCCATCACCTCATTTCCTAAGCATGTTTCCCTACCTAACTATCCTTTAATCATACTTAAAGGATGATTCCTAAATTTTTTAAGGCTAATGGAATGCTCACCCACATGGGGAAATTCTCTCCAAAATAGGCACCTATCCCTCTTAAATTCCTCTTACAAGTTTGTCTCCCACTTGGAAATCTTGAGCCACTCAACATTTAATGCCAAGTTTGACTCAAATTTAGCCATCCCTTCAATCCTATGTGTCCCTTATGTGGCTCTTATGTGGATGCCACATAGATGCCACCTCATTCAAGCCCTCCTCTTCTCTCCCAAAATTCTATAAATAGAGGCCTTCTCTTCATTTTTCATCTCTCATTGTGCATTGTTATTATGCTAGAATTGCTTTAGATTTTTATATTTTTTTTTATGCTCATAATTTCTTGTTTAAATCACATAGAAATTACATGCTAGGATCAATTTGGTAAATGAATCATAGTTTCTTGCATTGTCTTGCATTTCAATCATAGTAGTTTAATCATTTGGAGAAGTTTGAGACTAGTTATTCCATACTAGTTCTTAAATCCTTCTCTAAAATTGCATCAATCTTACTCATTCCACTTGGGGATCCATTGCATTTTGTGTGTTTGAGAGAGCACACCCACATCCATCAAAATGAGCAAATCAAACAAGTTAAATAGGGTTCTTACTTGTTTTGGCTCAATCTGATGTTATTTGGTGTTCTTTGTTGCTTGCTTGCTCTTCCATATGATTTTGAATTGATTATATATGCTAACCCACTAATCTTCCATGTTTGAGCTTGTTCCCAACAGTTTTTAACCATTAAGAATTCCTCATACTACATTTTGGCATGCCTGGTGGGCCCCACGTCCCTAAAATCCTTCTAGTTTCTTGTCTATTTCTTCAAATTTCTCCAAGCACGCAGATCGATGTTTGTGTTTTCCATACAGGCATTTGGGCAAATGCTAGTTCTCTCTGAACTGCCATTCAACATCTACGCTAAACCAGCATCTGCAACCTGAATCGGCATCTCCGCCTGGCATTGCTAGTTTGAGACTTTCCAAACATAATTTTTTAGTTTTTCAAGATTTACTATCTTTCCCACTGCTTTTTAATATTTGAGCATTCTATTTTTAGAAGAGATCCATTTTACAAGCAGTTATAATGCCAAATTTTCATTAAGAGAACAAATCTTGGTAAATTATTAAAGAATACTAGCTTTTAATTGTTTGGATAATCTCAAATGGCTAAATTTGATCAAATTAAAGACTAAGAAGGAAGAAAAAGTAGCTTTGTTTTTTGTTTTTTTGTCTTTTTTGTGAACTTGCAGGTACAACAACATCTAAGAAAATGCAGATTTAGGTTTTGGTGTCTGCGCAAATGCCAGTTTAGAAAAGCATCGATCGGCGTCTGTATTTCATGAATCGAAATCTTCAACTGGTATAATAAATTTTTTGTATTTTCTGTCTTGTTTTCCTTGCATTCTATCATTTTTGAGAAACACACAGAACTAGCATCTACGCCCTGCATCGACGTCTGCGGTCTATCAAGCTTTTTTTTATCATTTGCTAAAAAATGTTTATGTGGTGTTTGTGTTTTCAATGCTTGTCAAAGGCTAAAATTGAAACTACTAATTAGTTGTCTTGCAACACTGCATGCCAAAGACACAAATTCAAAACTACTCAAATTTGTCTTGCAGGTTGCCTCAAATAAAAAATTGACCAAATGATCGTGTTTGTTGTAATATTTTTTTAGGCACCTAGACTAATTAGCTAGATTTTTTTTGTCTAATCCGAAGCAAGTGTTAGGGGATTATTCTCTCTTCCCTTTTGGGAAGATCTAAAACCTAGACACACTTGCTTTGTATTAAACAATTAAATCTTTTGGGAAAGAACAAACTTGTCTTGCGTGTTTGGGAGAAAATGACATTGGGTAGGAGAGTATGCTCTTTTCCCCTTGTGGAAAAATCAGAAATCTAGACCCCTCTTGTCGCCAATCCATATTTTTCAAATTAATCCTTTAGATTGGCCTGCCGGTCAAGGAAAAAATCTCCCAGGAATGACCCACGTGAGAACGAGGTGTAAGACACACCACTCTAACTCACGTTAATCAAATTTACTCTTTTAGGTTAAAGCCTCAGGAGTCGATTGGCATTTGAGCTTATAATTGGCTCTCGTCTAACTTAAGTGTGGCCTCATAGTCTCAATCATGTTTACATGACCACTTTTGTCAAGATGCTCTATGGGGCTATACGCTTGAATCGTGCTTGCGCAGACATAGAGGATACAATCGAATGGAGACACTTACTAAACACTCTAAGCATAGAAGCTACTTGATTCACCTTTGAATGGTGATTTATTATAGTGTGAGGGGATGAAATAATCTCCCCCCAAGATCCCCATCATATGTGTCCCAAGGTATTGTTTTGGAAAAGAGATCTTCATAGCATGGCAAAAATACCTAGAAAAAGGCAAAAAAACAGGCGCCCTTCCAGGGGTGACACTGCTGTGTGAGCTGAAGGACTACCAAGCAATGGGTCTATAATGTTTCATTCAAAGTGAACTCCTTAGGTAGAATTGTTCTTGAAGTGTTTGAAAAACATTGACAAATCTAAAACACAAACGAAATACCCAACATTCAAATTTGTCACATGCTTGTATCCGTGAAGGTTGCTTTGTCCCTTTTCAGATTATTTTCAGACCTGTGCATGTTATTTTCTGATTTGATTGTGTTGAAATTGGTTCTTTCCATGGAACAAACCTATTCAAAATTAGACAGAGATCAAAATTTTTCTAAATCATCAAAAAAATGTCCTTTTGTAGATTATCGTGAGCTCCAATCTTCAAAATTTGACCTTTAGCAAAAAAATCCAATTGCTCATCTGAAATCAAATTTGTTTATAGGACATGACTAATTCCAAGAAGCATAAGAAGGTAAAAACTCCATTACCACCCATGCAAAGAGAATAGAATAATATAACCTGAGAGGCTAACAATTACCAACACATCATTGATTCTATCAAACAAGAGATTCATAAATGGGAAGAATTCGATAAAGTAGTCTACAACAACAAGGTTGCTCGTTTCATGGGAAAATATCATCTAAATGCTGCTTTTGTCAGATTTGAGCAATATGACTAGCTGGTTTACCACTACAAACAAATATTCCTCCTCTTCTTAAGCTCACTTAGCTTGCATTTTAGGATCTCCCTTAGGTTTTCATCTTTAGAAACACATCACACACTCATCCCATAATAATCCTGCATTAATCCAAGTCCAATCCTAATCAGTCTAAGCATCATCTTATTCATCATCCAAAGCATCTGTAATCATATCCTTCACTTGGTATTGCATTCATTTTTGAGTTGCTTAAAACTTACATCTTAATCAAAACCCTCATCCTTAAGTTTCCTTTTCTAAGCATTGTTTAGGATTATCCCCTTTGCCTTTGCAACCTCATCACCTTGATCAAAAGGTTGGTTCGCATTGATAGAGAATTGCATCTGCCGAAGACCACAAGTCTATCTTAGGTAGACAATTGCATCCACTTGATCTTACACTACAGAAACCAACACTTAATCCTTGCATACATCAAGTCATCCTTAGTCCTTAGGATCATACTCATCATCCTAGATGCATCGTCTAAAATCCTAGTCCTAGCACCATCATCCTTCGCTTCCTAGGAACATCCTTGCATTACATTTTGCATCTCATATCCCCTTAGGATAGTCATTTCATGCCACCTATCACACGAGCCACTAAGAAGAGGAAGAACATGGACCCCAATCTCGCCACTAGTTCATCTAATCCTATGATTGACAACACTAACGCCATGGTTACCTATGCACCTCAGCCCAATGAACAAATTGAACACATATGGGTAGATAGTAATGAGACTCCTACCATGAGTAATGTAGAAATGTTTATCAATCATCTAGTGCATGTCCACATGGTGAAGTTCATGAGTGGACGTAATAGCAGTCAGGTACTCTTAGACATTCAACAACAAGGACTTCAACTCACACCTTGGATTATACCCACACTTGTCACATGACTTATGGAACTTCCAGGGGAACGTTATCCTCCCACTAGAAATGAAGTTTGTGATACACTTTAGTGAGCTCTACAAGTGGGAACTCTTATCGTGCAAGTAGTACAACCTTCCATCCCACCCTCCATCATACACACGACACCTTCATCTACCTCGGGAACCCTGCCTCCTGATCCAACATTAGCAACACAAATGATACCTTCTATCACTACACAAGCGCCTCCTCACACCACAACTTATCCATTTTCACAAGCATTCCCAACATTTGTGGCACAATTTCCACCACCACCAGTCAGCACGAAACAAACCACCATTCCACCTATCCCTACTCAGCCCATTCAAAGTGCAACAACCAGTTCGCAGCATTAAAGCACCCAAGTCTCCATGCCTATTCTTCCTTTCTTCACCACAGGCATGCCACCTACCAATGCCTATAACCAACCCCTATATCCACAAGGGTCCACTTTCCCTGCTCCACTAGCAACACAACTGCAACATGTGCAAGCATTTTTTCTACAAATCCAAACCAACCCAAATCCTCCCATGCAACAACCATCTACCAATCCCTTCATCATACCCCAAATACCTATCCAGCAAGAGCTGCAACCTATCCAACAAAAAAAACCAATCTAGTAACAACATAAACCAATCCAACAATAGCAACAACCAATCCAGCAACAACCTATCCAACAACAACAACCTATCTAGTAGCAACAACCTATCCAACAACAAAAGCAACCTATCCAACATCAACAACAACCTATCCAAACACAACAACCTATTCAACAACACCAATCCATCCAACAACCATCCCAAAAATAACAACAACCACAACAGTAGATTACCAACCCATTCACATCCCAAGCACAACAACAACAAATCAACCCCTTTGCAGCTATGCAGTCTACCCTCCAAGTTACACAACAAACGCAACCACAAACGCAGGGGGCAGATCCTTTCATGGCACAATCACTGCAATAGTTTGCTAATCCTTTCATCCAACCAACACAGTAGCAGCAAACTCATTCCACCAACTACCTAGCCATGCCATCCTCTATTGCATCACAAACCATTCCACCACCACAACAATTTAGTGTTCCCAGTAACACGAATTACCTTGCTATGACCACTGGGGAAATTCCACCACAGAATACCTATCCTCCACCCCATACAGGTGTGCAATAGGCTCAACCCAATTATCCAATGCTGCAGCAAATACAAGCATACTTCCAGCATTTGCAACAACTCTATTACGCACCGCCACCTCCTCCACCGCAGTATTCCCCTCAACCACATCTTCCACCATAATAGCCCATGTATGCTGACCAACAACCATCATATCAAACACCATAGTATCCCCTGTAGAATCCTCCATATTCGCCATTTGATCCATATCAAGTTCAGGGAACACATGCACTCATGGTCACTAATCCTCCCCTACAAGTCAATCATGAATGGGAGGAAATGAAGAACACTCTCAAAGAGCTAAAAGTAGGGACTAAAGATAAAACATTCAAATTTGATGAAGTGTGTCCTTACCCATTTGATCGATCTTTCACTACAATACCCTTCCCCAAGCACTTTGAAACACCCAAGTTTGATAAATATCAGGGGAAGGGAGATCGTGTTAGCCACGTGAAAGAATTCTACATGGCCTGCCAAGAAGTGGCCTATAGCGATAATTTCCTCATGAGACTATTTCCCAAAATCTTAGGAGGGACTTCTCTTGAGTGGTTCTACAAAATCCCCTATGGCACAGTCTCTACATTCACTGAACTATCTAAAAATATTGTGGCCCAATACGCACATAACGTCGAAAATGAACTCTCACTCCTTGACCTATGCAATTCCAAACAAAAGGGAGGAGAGAGCTTGGATGATTACGTTTAGCACTGGCAATGGCTTACTACAAGGTTGTCCGATCAACCCCTTGAGCAACATCATATCAAAATCTTCATTAACAACCTCCATCCCAAACTCGCCTATCACATGCACATGAATTGCATACAAACTTATCACGATATCAAAATCAAAGGCATGGACCTCGAGCGAGGCCTCATAGAAGATGGTGCCATCAAGCACTACAAATAATCCCAGCCTGACAAACATAACAATGATCAATCAAGGTACTAGAACAAGAACAAGAATTCCATAAAGGATGGAGCCACTAACACCAAACACATTCAGGTTGTGGTAGCTGGTCCTAATACACCCAATCAAACCTATCAGCAAGCACCACCAGTATATCTGCAACCTCCTCTGATGTATCAGCACCCTACTCCTACGTATCACCAACCAATGTACCAACAAAACACACACCCTCAAGGCGCAACTATCTATCCCCCTCGAGGGACATCATATCAACACAACTACCAAGGTCCTATGAATAAGGAAAATGCTATATCAGTTCCACATGGACAACAAAAGCCTCGCACTTCAAATGCACCATAATGCACATTTACCCCTTTGGGTTAACTCATAGATGTCATCTTCCACAAGCTGGTCCAAGCTAACCAAGTCATGTACCCAAAAATGCAGCCATTTGATGACTCAACACCTAAGCTAGTTTGGTATAAAGACAATGAGTAATATGATTACCATCGAGTTAAGAGACACACCACCCTCAAATGCATGAAGCTAAAACACTATATTCAGGATCTCATTGACCGCAAGGAGGTCAAAGTGGACTCTCCTACCCAGCCATCGCCAAACCTAGGCCTTAAAATATATCAAAATGCATTCCCTCAACACACTTCAGGTAAAGGCCCAAGCAATCCTACCCAATCTTCCAACCAGGGGAAGGGTAAGCAAGGAGAAAATGGTGATAGAAGGGATTATACAAATGCATATATCAACTACAATAATCTCATCAGCTGCATATCCCAAGTCCATTCCTCCATTAATGTCATCTATGTCAAGGGTGTCGATAACCAATGCACGGCCACCACTCGTTGCGGTCGAATAAAAGTTGCAGGTGCGAGTACTGTTCCATCTGTTGGTACCCAATACAACATTTTGGAACACCTAAGGAATAATCCTGCCAAAATTTCCATCCTGGATCTTCTTTTCACCTCACCCACCTATTAAGAGATCCTCAATAAAGCCCTAAAAGAATCCCGTGTTCCTAGCGACATCAACCTCACTGAATTCTAGAACCTTGTTGGATACTTGTTTGCATCTTGTGGGGTCTCCTTTAAACCAACAAACATACCCTCAAAAGAACCTGATCATAATCTCCCACTCCGCATTGCTGTCATGGTTAAAGATTTTGCCATTAAATGGGTCATGATAGATAATGGTTTGGTCCTAAATTTTTGTACTCTAAAATTCATAAAATAGTTGGGTTGTACTGAAGTAGATATAACAAATGAGGTCATAACAATCAAAGCCTATGATAATCTGGAGCATACTTCTGAAGGCACCATATAATTACCCATCCAAGTGGGCCCTGTTATCTAGGATACAGTATGTCATGTTGTTGATCTTGACCTTCCCTTCAACATCCTCCTTGGATGCCCGTGGATTCATTCTATGCAAGCTATCCCCTCCACCTACCATCAGTGCATCAAATTTCCATATAACAGTACTAAGATCACCATCCATGCAGATCCCAAGCCCTTTGCATACTGCAATGCATTGGAAACATCCTTCCCACATTCCAATCACTATCTTGGGATTGACATTGGCACCTCTGTTGCCAGTTCATCTCGAACCCACTTAGACCCAGAAACAATCCTCTCTTACACCCTATCCACGGTCAAGATCAACAATAAAGGCTATGGTGAGTACAGTTTACCTGATGCCTTCACAGTTGGAGCATTTCCAATTGATCCACACACTCTAGGGCGCCAACCTAATCTAAGCAAGATAGAATTGAAAACAACCAAAGTTCTACAATTTGGTCCTACCACTATTATCTCAAAGGGTACTTTGAATGGCCATGAAATGACACCAAATATCAACCAAAGGCTCTATAAGGATCCACCACCCAAGGACACAAGTCACCTCAATTACTTCATAGGTAAGTACCCTGTGACTCACAAGCTGGTGACAGAAAAATGGAATTACCAAGGAGGTGACCTTGGCTATGAAGAACAAGGAATCAAGGATCCCATTGTACCTATCTGACAAGAAAAGTACCTAGGCCTTGGCATGGACTCTAACACGAATGGGGGCACCAACGAAAATATCTATGCCTCTTATCCTTCCCTAGGCGAAATTGCTGACATCGAAGATATCCCGAAAGAGAAATTTGTGAGAGCCTACGATGATGTCTTTGATGATGAAACCATCCTGGGAAATTCTATCCTACGCTAGCTTTCCATTCTTTTCATTGACCTTCCCCTTCGCTATCTTGAAATCATAGACTGGGACTAGCCAAGTGTCGTGCACGTTGATGAGTTCCAAAGTGAGGACACACTCCTAATCTTTATGGGAGAAATTGAACAAAGAAATGACTAGGGGCAAGACTCCACATATGTCTACAAATTGGATCCAAAGGCATACTTTGGGGAAGAGGAGAACTTCAGCTGCAAAAATGAAGAAGAAAACACAAATAAAAAAGAGAAAAATTGATCCCCTAGTGAAAACCCCTCTAGGGTGCTATTTGATCAAAAAATAGTAAAAACAAAGGGTGTATCCTCTAGTGAAAACCTCCCTGAGGTGCTAGAGGATGAAAATTCTCCTCTTCCTCTAATCCGAGACTACACGCCTGAACAATCATTGATTCTTATTGAAGAAACAAAACTTGTTAATCTAGGCACCAAAGAGAATCCCACCATCACATACATAGTAACATCTCTGACTAAAGAAAAAGAAAGTGATCTTGTCACTTTATTGAAGGAATCCATAGATAAGTTTGCATGGTCTTACTCCCACATGCCAGGATTAGACCCCAACTTGGTGGTTAACCATCTCACAGTGGACCCAAACATCAAACCTGTCAAACAAAAGCTTAGAAAGATGCACCCTAAGGTGGCACTACTTGTCAAAGAAGAGCTAGAGAAGTTACTCCAAGCCAAGATCATTTACACCATTGACTACTCTCACTAGATTTCTAACATGGTGCTAGTGTCTAAACTTGACAAGTCAATCAGGATATGTACAGATTTATGAGATCTTAACAAAGCATGTCCCAAGGATGATTTCCCACTACCCAACATAGACATGACCATGGATCTCACAACAGGACATGACATGTTGTCACTCATGGACAGATTTTTCGGATATAATCAGATCTGCATTGCAGAAGAAGATCAACATAAGACAACATTCACAACCCCCTGGAGCACCTTCTACTATAACATGATTCCTTTTGGCTTGAAGAACGCTGGGGCAACCTATCAAAGGGCCATGACTATCATTTTTCATGATATGATACACAAGATTCTTGAAGACTATGTTGATGATATCTTGACAAAATCAGTAAAATGGGAAGATCACCTCAATGTTTTGGAATGCATTTTTGATAGAATTGGACACTACTACTTAATGCTCAACCCTAAGAAGTGTGTCTTCAGGGTCACATCAGGCAAACTCCTTGGGTTCATTGTATCTAGACGAGGCATTGAAATAGATCCAAAGAAGGTACAAGCTATCATAAAGGTGCCTTCACCAAAGACACTAACAATTGTGCAGCCTCCAAGGAAAGTTACAATCTATGTGTTGCTTTATCTTCCAGCTAGTAGACAAGTGCCAACCATTCACTCATCTCCTACAAAAAGATAACACTTTCAAATGGGATCCTTAGTGTCAGAAGATTTTTGACAAGATCAAAGAATACTTGGCTAATCCACCCATCTTGGTACCTCCTGTACCTAGCTGACCACTCATCTTGTATATTTCTGCTACTACAACAACACTGGGGGCACTCCTTGCTCAGCTAGATGATGAGGGAAAAGAAAGAGCTATTTATTAGATCAATGAGACTTTAGTAGGTTATGAGCTCAATTATTCTCCTATGGAAAAAGCATGTCTGGCATGGCCTTTGTCACTCAAAAACCTCGACACTATATGCTTAGTCATACAACCAAGCTTATTTCAAAAGTGGATCCTCTCAAGGACCTACTGTCCAGGACTACTCTCATAGGATGAATGGAAAATGGGTTATGTTACTCAGTGAGTTTGATATTCAATATGTAGATAGAAAAGCAATTAAAGGGCAAGTCATCACAGATCAACTAGTAGAAGCGCCATTGGTAGACGCATATCCTTTGGTTATAGAATTTCCAGATGAGGATTTTTACATGAGAGAAGAACAACCTACTTCACAACTCTACTTTGATGGATCCTACATAGCTCATGATGCAAGAGTAGGAATACTTTTTGTCACACCTCAAAGTGACTACATCCCTATGTCATTCAAACTAGGATTTCCCTGCACAAACAACATTGCAGAATATGACGCACTAATCACAGGGCTCCGCATGGCTATAGAATGGAACATCATAGATATACATGTCTTTGGCGATTCCCAAATCATCATCAAACAAGTCCTAGATGAGTATAAAACCAATGATGAACAATTAATTCCATATAAGTAGATGGTTGACAAGATAAAAGAGCATTTCCTCCACTTGTATATAACACAAGTACCACACTTATAAAACAAGACTGCTGATGCAATGGCCACAATTGGCTCCTTCTTAGAGATTCCTCATGAATCTACACAATACGAATTCTTAGTTGAGAAAATTCATGCTCCTTCTTATGAGAACAATGAATCAAATCACGTATGTGTCTTGGTTGGTCTCCAGTCCCCATCATACCATGATATCCAGGCCTATTTACAAAATGGTATCATATCCCCTCATCTCACTGCAAACCAACACCAAAAAATTATTCACAAAGCTTCTTATTACACCGTCGTCGCCAATACCCTTTATAATCGAGGCTATCATAATGTTCTCTCTAAGTGTTTAGATGAAAATGAGTGACTGCTCAGTGTAATACCTTTGTACTTAAGGATTATGCATCCTTTTGACAATGAGTTTGTAAAAAAACATGTCAGTTATCATACTAGAAATAATATGCTGAACTCATTGAATAGTCAACCAGGGACGTAAACATCAAATAGTGTCTACAAAGTATATTCTCTAATCTGTATTAGAAGTCATCACTTCCTACTTAAACTAACAAGCTTGGAGAGATACTAAACTAGGAACTGGAATGAGCAATTTAATCTAAAGCTTTGAAGAACAACTCATTATGGAAGTAAACTCAACTATTTACTTATGCTACAGGAAAAACCAACAGTTCTGTTACTAATGGTTGTAGGAGCAACAAAGTCCTAGATGCTTCGAATAAACTATGAACTAATTCCTACTGATAAATTTGAAACTAGTTCCTACTAACTATGAACTACTTCACCTCCTGCGTGGGCCCCCATGGAAGAGTGAATAGAATAAAACTCAAAGATGAAAAATTGAAGATCTCATTTAATTGCAAAGCATGAACATAACATGTAACAACAAGTTTGTATTTCTTCTACAACTGAATTACAAAATGATTATAGAAAACTAATTGATTCTTTGACTCCCAGAGTTTCAAAAGTCAACTTATTTAAAGGAAAACTACTAGTACAACCTAAATCTAAGATCACTCCATCAGATGAGGATCATAATCAATACAAAATATCTCATAATAGATTATGGAAGTTAATCAGTAAATTGTCCCTAAATGTAGCACATGATGGCTCTAGATCTATGCGCGGAATACAATAGGAAACTATATTGACCCAGTCCTCCTGTGGAGATCTTCCAACGACGCTTCACCTGGCTCACATTCTCTTGACTGGTTCAGCCCAAGGTCTATGGTGAGAGTAACTGACCTT
>MU226866.1:153808-170499 GCA_018584345.1 Thuja plicata
TATATATATATATATATATAATTAATGCTCTTGCAAGACATATGGCTATAGGAAGGAAGCTAACCACAAACATAGCATAGGAAAGGAATCATTCATTCAGTATATTACTTCTGCACTTTATCATATAAGATCATGAGTTCCAAGCATCATTCTTCCATAAACCTTTTACCATCTACCTTCCTACTTATGTCCTTTTCATACATAATATATATATAAAAAACATAAGTTCAAATATCAGTTGTAAGTAAACTTGTTAAAAAGACAGTAAAAAGTGTTATAAAAGATGGCCATTAGATTGGCTCATCATTCCCCCCAACTGAGCTATTGTTGGTCTCCAACAATCATGAAGTTTTGAACTTGATCTCATACCCATAAGTCACTGGTATTTCTTGCTCCTGATTCATCAGCCAAATGGTTGAAGTATCCATGAGTGTTTGTTAGCTTTTCCCACCGCTGCTCTTCCTAGGCTGTGCCATAGTCCCGTGCTGTTTCATTCACTGCCATCAAAGGCTGCAGGAACAAAGGTGGTTGGAACCTCAGTGGAATCCAATAGTTCTGCAGTGTTCTTCCCATTGATACATACCATGGAGCCCTCCGAGTAGCAAGGATTAAGTTCTAAGGGGAATGTGGTTCCCTGATTTTTAAATCATGTGACATTCCCATCCACCTGTGCTGACATGCTGAAATTGCATCACTAATATTTTGTGGTGAATGCTGCTCACAATCTAAGTATGCCTATTCCCTAACTAGTTTAACCTTATTGGCTCCACTTGGAATTAGAGTGATCAAAATCTAATCGAGATAGGCTCTCCTAGAATCTTGTATCTTAGGTCTAATCATCAATGGGATGTCTATCTCCTTGTTTCTATATGGTAGAGCTTGATGCTCTTTGATTATTTCATTTTGAACCCAGGACATTATTGCCCTTAACTGAACATCCCCCACATACAAAAGAGAGTTCCACTCCTAATCATTGGGTACAACAAGATTGTGCAAGTACAATTTACATAGAAATTTTTTGATGGCCATTGGGGCTGACTGGAAAGTGTCATAAAACTCATGTGGGGTTGCCACTAAAGGATTCAACCCCTCAACGACCCTGGTCATCTGAAAATTGACAAATTGTTCTCTTAAAAATAGGGCATAAACTGGGGATGGTGATCAACATTCCATTGCTTTAGGAATTAATTCAGTTATCTTTTGAACCCTTTCTTCTAGTATTGCTACCTGATCTACTTTTTGTTTATGTTGATGAGCTTGCTCATCAATAGTTCTTTGCAATTTTTCTTTCTCCAGTCCCCATTGGGTTTTTTCCCACAAGAATTGCTGATATAAGTGTAATCCTATAGCTAATGGGGTAGATAAATCTGCTGGTGGCATTGGTCCTTGATGAAAGATATCAATCCATTCAATTGCAATCTTAGGCACAGGTTTAGGCACTCTAGGCTGAGGAGGTGCAACCTATGGTTTTTGTATCTTATCTTAATGTGGGAAAGGATTCCCTTTCCATACAACAAGAGTTCTAATTAAATTATTTACTTGGAAAGTCTCAGCTGGATTTTTCAATGCATCCAAATCCTCTTTACTGACCGGTCCTATTATGTTCTCAATCACCTCTTGGTTAAGCACATGGAATTCATCAGAAGGAAAGCTTTCTGAGTCATCTGAATCTTCATCCATGGAATCCTCAAGGTTGTCTTATATATCAGGGCTATTAACAAACCATTCTTCATTATCTGACTCTCCATTACTTTCCAAAAGAATGTAATCAACGGTGGGGACATCCTTTTCTTTTTCAGTATCCCTCTCAAAAATATCACCAGTTTCTTCAATTTCCATTTCCTTTATACCACTAGGCTCTGCAACCTCCACTCCCTCTGCAATGTCTACTTCCCCTTCATTACCAGTCTCTACAACTTTGACTTCCTCTTCTTCCACACAAGGAATTGTATTAGTGCCCGCCATTTCTACTATGTTCTCCTCATCAGGATTCACCTCTACGTCCATGTTTGCTTTCCTAGAAGCAGTATCAATTTCTACCGATTCCTGGTCTACTAGTTCAGGGGAAGGTTGTTCAATGGAGGGGGAAGATTCAATTTCTATAGTATGAGTAAGTGGGTCAATATTCTTGCTGGAAGTGGTAGTAAGCTGAGGGCTTTGCCTTGCAGGGGTTGGAATAGAAATCAGAGGGTTCTTGTGTTTTCTTTTGTTAGTGGCTGCAGGGGTTCCTTCCATGGTTTCTTCTTCAGCTTCAGGTAGGGTTTTTTTAGATGCACTATTCTCTTTCTCACTGCTAGGTTTTGGTTTAGAATTCATTGCCTCCTCTTTTAGGGTTTTTCTTTGGGTTTCCTTAGAAGGTGACTGGGACTCCTCAACAGGAGAGGTATCAGGATCTATAGTGGCTTTTCTATGTTTGTTTCTCTTTTTATTGGCAAAAAGAGTTTCTTCTTTACAAGCCTTCTTCTTAAGTAGTCTTGGGTTTGAGGACGAAGCTTCAGGATCAATCCTTGAGACAACCTTATGAACTCCTATTTCAGATTTTTCTCTTCTCCCGATACCCTGGCCTCTAGGGACGACTATCCTAGGTGCTAAATTATCCATTTGTAAAAACTCCTCCCATGTTCTTATTGACTATTTATTCAATTCTCATTCTATGATAAATTTAATTAAATAGTGATGTGAAATAGCCTAAATTTTCCCTGATTGAACTAGAGCAGCTTGTTTCTGTATAATATTGAATAGAAAACTAGGTAAACTCACTGGTCGATTGTCATGGCGAAGAGCACTTAGAATCTTGAAATGTACTCCATGAAGGTACTTATATCGGCCTTCACAAGTAAAGTATTGAATGTTGAAGGTGTTTAGCTGCATGTAAACCAAGGGCAGTGAGATTCTCGAGGTACCCTTCTTTCTGTCAATATCTAGAGGAGGGTCACCATGAAGAGTAAACTCTTCCCTAGCCGAGCGCACAAAATATCCTTTGACCATCTTTCCCCTTCTTGTGGTAACTTTGTGAATTTTGCCACTATCTCCTCTGTAAATTCAATTCTCAACCCTTTTACTACTACAAACCCACCCTGTAAAGTATTCATAAATTAATGAGCGATTTATTCATCAAATCCACTGAGGCTCAGGAAGTAGTCTAACCATCCTCTTTTGCGGAAATTTTTGCAACTGTGTGCTTCTGCTAAAAGAACACTATAATCAGTCAGCTCATGCCTTTGGAGATCCCCACCCATAACTTCCACTATCAAAATGCTACGCTATAGAATGTATGTTGAAGCTCAAAATGGAGAATTCAGTTGCAGACTCAAAGATTTTTCAGACTGAAGGTGCATAAACTTAGAAATGAACGAGCACTGAAGAAAAATCGTACCAAGAATTAGATCTATTTAAAATAAATGAGTTTTCATAATTCATTCACGTGTGTTAAGGTCTGCCACATGAACATGTCATGCCCAAATCATTATTACTTAAACTCAACCTCTAGTAGTCTTTAATTCATTTACAATTGATGACATAATCACAGGTTACAAACTTTATTAAACATTTATCAACAGTCATTTGGAAATATTTTGACAAGACAGGAAGTAAATAACATAAAGTGTTGAAATGATTGGAACAATAAAGAAAGAATAGATAACCCCTCCCCCCAACTAAGTTGAAGGCATGAGTCCCACCATGCCACGTCTCACAAGAGCAATTAATTAAATAACACTTAACTCCTAAATAAATTAAATAGAAATAAAACATGTACGCGAGATCATGCCACGAACCTAGAAAGAGCTGCAGGAAGAGTGGCTAGTGATGAGACATGCTTGGATGGAGTGATACAGTGGACTGAAAAAGGTGGAAGAGAGAGAAGGTGAGGTGAGTTGTTTATTATGGAGAAGGTACTTTTAGGAAGAAAGCATTTATTATGGGGTGAAGCAAACATAGTTTAAAGTGAAGAGCGAATACGAGCAACCTGCCCATATTCAGCTACTACAGGAGTCATGTGATCATTAGCATATTGGAATTTCTACAGGAACTCTGTGCAACTTTGAGGCTTGTGATACAACTTCAAGTGGTGGCCATTAACCAGTAACTTGAACTAAATAGGATCCACTATAGATAACTAAATAGCTCCATTTGCAAAGACAACAACAATCTCATATGGCCCCAACTAGTGGGTTTGAAACTTACCAAGAGCATGTTGGTAATGAGAGTCATAGAGAAGAGCCCAGTCACCCATAGCAAACCACTTATCTTTGATAAACCGTCATGCCACTGATTCCGCTGCTGCTGAACCAATTCAGTTTTAGGAAAAGTAGACTTCCTCCATTTATCTAGACTATTCAAGTTGAGTATTTTCTCCTTCTATGCTATAGTAAGGTTGAGGTTGAGTTCCAATGCTGTCCACAATGTCTTATGCTCAAACTTGAAAGGCATCATGGAAGTCTTACCATAGACTAATTGGAGCGGGGTGAATCCTGTAGTAGACTTCCAAGTAGTTCGGTAGGCCCACAGTGCTTCAGGAAGTCTGGCCACCCAATCCTTCTTGTGAACAAATACAGTCTTGGTAAGAATGGTCTCCAATTCTCGGTTAGTGACCTCAACCTGACCATTGGCTTGCGGATGGTAAGGAGATGACTTGCCATGGCAAATTTTGTATTCTGACATTAGAGTAGCTATAAGGTTGGAAGTGAATTACGCCCCTTGATTAGAGACTAACTCCCTAGGAACACAAAAGTGGGTGAAAATGAACTCATACAAGAACTTAGCAACATTGTTGTCTTGAGGATGCTTCATTGGTTTAGCTTCTACCCATTTGGTGACATAATCAGTGCAGACTACGATATAGGACTTACCATGAGAAGATGGGTCAATGGGTCCCACGAAGTCAATGCCCCACTTATCAAAGGGTGTGACCACCACTTGAGGCTGCAGGGGCATTTCATCTATCTTAGTAGGCCTCCCCATGCACTGGCACCGATCACTTTTCTTAGTAGAGTGAGTAGCATCTTTGTGAAGAGTTGGCCAATAATAACCAGTGACTAAAATCTTGAATGTTGTCCACTTGAAGGAAAAGTGCCCTCCGCATGGTTCATCATGACATGCCCAAAGGATATCATAAGTCTCGTCCTCTCGGATGCATTAACACATAACCTGGTCGGGACCAATGTAAAACACGAAACCAACAATCCAAGAAAAGTTGAAACTTTTCTTAGCCAACAATCTGTGCTCTTTTGAAGAAAAGTGAGTTGGTGTCTAACTTGTTGTGAGATAATTGGAAATGTTAGCATACCATGGATTCTATGCTTCCAATAGGGAAAAATGTTCATCTGGAAAAATGTCATCAATGGATGTAGGACCATCAGGAACATGCAAGCAAGAGAGAAAATCAGCGACAACATTGGCTTTCCCTGGATTGTCGATAATTGTAATGTCAAATTCCTACATGAGTAGCAACCAAAAAGCCAATATTCCTGAGATAGTTGGCTTAATCATTAGGTACCAAATCGCTGAATGGTCAGTATGGACAAAAATTTGATAACCAGTAATATAATGCCTGAACTTATTCAGAGCATAAATCACTGCAAGTAACTCCTTTTCTGTCACAGTATAATTGAATTCTACTCCCTGTAGATTCTTACTGATAAAATAAATGACATTTTCAATTGCATCTTCTTTCTGGCCCAACACTACTCCTATAGCATAATATGAGGCATCTGTATGAATATGGAATGGAAATCCCCAATTTGGCCCGCGCAACACTGGTGTAGTTGTTAGAACTTCCTTAAGCTACAGGAAGGACTTGTCACACTCAAAATTCCAAGAAAAATTAGAATCCTTCTTTAATATATTATAGAGGGGTGCTGCAATTTGTCTAAAATCCTTGATAAACCTTCTGTAATATCCAGCATGGCCGAGAAAACTCCAGACATCCTTCTTCTTTTTCGGTGTTGTCAGAGTACTGATTACTGAAATCTTGACTGGGTCTACCTAGATGCCATGTGAGGAAATAAAATTTCCCAACATGACACCTTCCTCCATCATCATAAAGCATTTCTCATTGTTTAGAGAGAGATTGTAGTCCTGACAATTCTTGAGGAATCTCCCCAGATTGAGCTTTGCTTCTTCAAAAGTGTTCCCATAGGCTGTAAAGTCATCCATATAGATCTGCATACAATCAATAGATATGTTAGAGAAAATGCTAATCACAACTCATTGGAAAGTGGCTAGAGCATTGGACAAACTGAATGGTAAGATGGAATATGAAAAGGTCCCCCAGGGACAAGTGAACGTGGTTTTATCCTAATATTCTGGAGCTATTTGAATCTAATTGTAACCACTAAAACCGTCTAAGATGGAAAAGTATTTCTTGCTAGCTAAATTATCAAGGACTTGATCAATAAAGGGAAATGGAAAATGGTCCTTCTTAGTGGCTGTATTCAATTCCCTGTATTCAACACAGACTCTCCATTTACCTCCCTTCTTAGGCACAATGACCAAGTGTGAAACCAATTGGCTATCATAAATGGGGTAGATGAAACCAACATTTAGAAACTTCTGAAGTTCAGTCTTAACTATGTCACACAAGATAGGATTAAATCTCCACTAAGGCTGTTGTACAGGTTTATAATCTAGGCTAATGTAGATCTTATGAGTACAAAGTTTAGGATCTAACCCTTTCATGTTAGTGTAATCCTAGGCAAATGCCTGCTGATGTTCCTATAGCAACTCTAGGATAGCTTTCTGGTGTGAGGGTGACAAAGCATTGCTGACATGTAACTCTTTACCTGGACTGACATCAACCTTAATCACCTTGTCGACCATTGTTATTGGGGCAACTGGAAGAGAAACCATGTCATGTGGTAATAAAGAATGAAGAAAGTGGGAGGACACAGAGTATGAACATGTATGTGGAGATGGAAAAATAGTTTCCAAGATACAGTCAGACTGTGAGCACCACTAAGGGATTCAACCATATTCATTTGTAACAATGGATTTAATTACCCCATCTTCCTCTTTAGCAGTTAGAAATGGGTCTCTATCAATTACCATGAGCCGATAGATCGAATTGGTTTCTAGATCAAGATCATCTAATTCTGGCCATATGACATCCTCATTGTGCAACATAGGTTGAGCAAGGGAGTAGATGGTCAAGTTTTTGGTATGGATGCCATTAGAAATTGTCATCTTCCCTGACCAACAAGCTATGAAGGCATCAATGGTAGCTAACCATGGTCTTCCTAAAATGAGAGGATACCCACCCATATTGGCTTTAGGGGAGAAAACAAAAAAGTCTACTGGATACTCCCAGGAATGTAATGTAACTATGACATCTTCTATTACCCCATCTAGTTTAACAGTAGAGCTATCAGCAAGTTGCAAAATGGTTGGTGTATCTTGAAGGCCAACAATGTTTAAATGAGACAACACTTCTTTGGTCATGGCATTTATAGACACACCCAAATAAACTAAGGTGTTTGGGACTTGTATACCTTAGATGGTAACTGTAATAACAAGACTCCCTAGATCACAATACTTGGGGATAGTCAACTTTTCTAACATAAGATCAGACAACTGTCCGACAACATGAATGGTTTTAGGATCCTTTTTCTTCCTACCAGGTTGTTTTATGCAAGCTTCCCGTATGACTTTAGTATAAACACGAACTTCTTTGATAACATCTAGTAAAGGTATTTTTACTGTTATATGTTTCAATTGGTCAAGAAAGTCTACTACTGCGTGGTTCACTATAGGTTCAGCTTGATTGGCTAACCTTTGAGGAAATGGGGGTGCTTTGGCTGCAAAAGTTGGCACATCTTCTTGGTCAACAAGTGGCTCTTCAAACTCAGTTATTATAGGTGGTTGAGGTGAAGAAAGAGTGGTTCCTGATCTCAGATGTATATCATTTAAGGCATAGCTCTATTGCTGAGCGGGCGGTTTGCTATTGGGATTAGGATTAGGTTGTACTGGTAGCTGTATTTGCTTAGGAGGATTATTAGCGGCTACAGGAGGAGGCATTAGGGCTTGCTGATTGGACCGATTAGACCATTGATTGGGCTGTTGCCAACCTTGATGAGGTTTCTGCCACCCTTGCTGAGGTTGTTGCCAACCTTGTTAAGGTTTCTTCCAACACTACTAAGGTTGTGGCCAACGCAACTGAGGTTGCTGCCAACCTTTCTGAGGTTTTTTCCAACCTAACCGGGGTGGTTGCCAACCCTGCTGAGGTTGCTGCCACCCTTGGGTGCCCATATTTTGAAAATTCTTTCATTGACTATTATTGTTAAAATTTTGGAGAGGATCTTGTGGCATACCTGGTCTTGGGGCCCAGGGCCTACATTGGGAAACATAGAGCACCTCTCCATTTTCATCAATGGCTTTGAATTCAGTGGGCATTGGCTGTGTCTCCAAATTTGCAACAGTCTTGCACTTGCAGCTCCTCTTCTTCTCTCGACAGTGTGGATAGTATTCAACTAGCACAACATAAAGATCTTCTTTCTTTCTCCTTTCATGCATGGTATCTATCTGAGTAGAAACATCATTAATGATTTCCTACTTGAAGCTGAATAGAAGATTAGATAGCTCCACCTTTGATACCCCAGAGCCAGCAGACTTTTGTGGTAGGTCTTCGATTCCCCTACCCTTCTTTACAGTGGCCCAGGAGTAGTTCAAGAAGATATTCTTGATATCATCCCAATTTTTTTGTGTAATGTTGCCACCAACCATCAGGTCTAGAGCCTCAATGCTCCCCTCATTGACACCTTTGAGAAAATGGTGTTTCTGAGATTCTTCATTCAATCGATGTTGAGTGTTATGCTACAGGTTGAACATGAACCTAGAGACATAATTCTCCAGGGTCTCATCCTCTTTCTGGGCCATCCTAAAGATATCATCACCTTTTAAGTCATGCCCCCGACAGTAATTTTTGTATTTGGAAAGAAACATGTTGCTCATAATAGTCCAATCTACTAGAGTGTTGGCACCGAGACCCATAAACCATCTCAGAGCATTTTCTTTCAGAGTTGAGGAAAACAACTTGAGCTTTTGTGCATCAGTTGTATAGTCATATCTTCTACAAAGGATGTCAAACTCGAAGAGGAAGGTCACAGGGTCTTCGGTGATGAGGCCATAGAACTTGGGCAATGGTGCAGAGGGTATTTTCTTCAAATTTTGGTTTCCCTATTGAGGAGGAATGGGGAAAGGGAAGGTTGGTTGAGCCATCCTTGGAGGAGGACCTGATTGTTGTAGTAGATCTTTTGGATCAAATTTTTTTTTGTCTAGATGCAAGGATTCTTCAGATGAGGATGATGATGATGGTAAGTGGTCAAATGCATCAGCAAACATGTTCTCAAATTATTCTTCAAATTCTTTGTTCACAACTTAGGGTTCCTCAATTTTAGGGTTAAAGATGTCAGTAAATAATTCAAGAGGTCTAGCCTGATAATTTCAAGGGAGAAAATGCCCAACATGATCTCTTCTCCTATGCATAAAAACAAATGCTAAACTAAATCTAAGACAATGACTCTAGGCTAGATTAGATTGACACCATTCCCCGGTAGCGGTGCCAAAAATGACTACTTAGTATAGTACCTTTGTACTTAAGGATTATGCAACCTTTTGACAATGAATTTGTAACAAAACAGCCTAGTTATCATATGAGAAATAATTTGCTGAACTCATTGAATAGTCAACCAGGGACATAAACTTCAAATAATGTCTACAAAGTATATGCTCTAATCTGTATTATAAGTCATCACTTCCTACTCAAACTATCAATCTTGGAGAGATACTAAACTAGGAACTGGAATGAGAAATTTAATCTAAAGCTTTGAATAATAACACATTATGAAAGTAAACTCAACTATTTACTTATGCTGCAGGAACAACCAACAATTCTATTACCAATGGCTGCAGGAGCAACAGAGTCCTAGATGCTTCAAATGAACTTTGAAATAATTCCTACTGATAACTCTGAAACTAGTTCCTATTGACTATGAACTACTTCACCCCTCGATTGGGCCCCCACAGAAGAGTGAATAGAATAAAACTCAAAGATGAAAAATTGAAGATCTCATTTAATTGCAAAGCATGAACATAACATGTAACAACAAGTTTGTATTTCTTCTACAATTGAATTACACAATGATTATAGAAAACTAATTGATTCTTCAACTCCCAGAGTTTCAACAGTCAACTTATTTAAAGGAAAAATACCACTACAACCTAAATCTAAGATCACTCCATTAGATGAGGATCATAATCAATACAAAATATCTCATAACAAAATATGGCAGTTAATCAGTAAATTTTCCCAGAATGTAGCACATGATGGCTCTAGATCCGTACGTGGCATGCAATAGGAAACTATATTGACCCAGTCCTCCTGCGGAGATCTTGCAATGACGCTTCACCTAGCTCACATGCTCTTGACTGGTTTGGCCTAAGGTCTATGGTGAGAGTAACTGACCTTGACTTCTTGAGTTCCATAATGCTAGACTTTAGAACTGCTCCTTTGATTCCTACAAAAGGATTATCGCACACATACCATCTTTGACACACACACACACACACACACACACACATATATATCCTTATCACTAATATTTAGAAGAAAGTATTAAAATTAATTAATGCTCTTGCAAGACATATGGCTATAGGAAGGAAACTACCCACAAACATAGCATAGGAAAGGAATCATTCATTTATTATATTACTTCTGCATTTTATCATATAAGATCATGAGTTCCAAGCATCATACTTCCATAACCTTTTTACCATCTACCTTCCTACTTATGTCCTTCTCATACATAAAATATATATAAAAACCATAAGTTCAAGTATCAGCTGCAATTAAACTTGTTAAAAAGATAGTAAAAAGTGTTATAAAAGATGGCCATTAGATTGGCTCATCAACGAGGCTGCCTAGGCTCTACAAGAGGTACATTCTATAATCTATGGTGCCCACACGAGTGGCATGGTCCTAGACAAGAAACTTCTACATATAGGGTACTATTGGCCTACAATGGAACATGATGCTTGTGAGTTCGTCAAGAAATGTCTACCATGCCAATTTGACCCATGCTTCTACCCATGACCTCAAACCTATCACGCCTCCTTGGCCCTTCTCTTGTTGGGGTTTTTACCTTGTTGGTAAGATTACTCCCCTCTCCTTTGAAGGCCACAAATATATAATCACAACAACAGAGTACTTTACAAAGTGGGTTGAAGCAATTCCGCTCACCCTTACTACAGGTGTCCACATATCCAAATTCATCCTCTATCACATTGTCTACCTCTTTGGCATACCCTCCACTATCTTCATAGATCACGAAACACCATTTGAGAATCAACACATCAATGATCTGTGTGCTCACCTCCATATCCATCACCGTTTCTCTAGTCCATATTTCCCTCAAGGTAACGGCCAAGCTGAGGCAACTAACAAACCCCTCCTCCAAATCCTCAAGAAAGTTGTCAATGATACTAGTCATGACTGGCATCTCCAGATCAACCCCACCCTCTAGGCATATCACACTTCCTACCATACTCCTATAGGCACTACTCCATATTCCCTAGTCTATGGTGCTGAAGATGTCTTACCAATTGAGGTCGAACTCTCATCCCTCTGAGTATCCCTGAGAGGCCTAGTTGATGATGAAGATTTCTGAGTAGCACGACTCACACAGCTTGATCTACTAGATGAAAAGTGCCAGCAAGCCTATGATCACCTGATTGTCTATCAAAATAGACTCAACAAGAACTATAACAGGAAGGTCCGCCCACACCAGCTCTAGGTGGGGGACCTTGAGCTAAAGAAAAATTAGAAAGTGGGTACTGATCAGGAAAATCAAGGTAAATTCAAAGTTACCTGGCAAGGCCCTATGTTGTCACTGCATGCTTCGGTTCTTGGGCATATCAACTCTCCACTCCTGAAGGAGAACCATTGAATGATCCTATCAATGTCATTCATCTTAGGTGCTTCTATGCTTGACGACTAGTTGTTCATTCCAGTTATCTAAGAAAATCCATAAAAAGTATAAAAAAGTATAAAAACAATGAAAAATAGTCCTGAAAAAAATCTCAAAAAAGCAGAAAATTGAAGCTGAAAAAAGGTTGTCCCAGTGAAAACCTGGCAAACAGACACTTGGACAACATCAAAAACATCAAAAAGTTCCAAAGAAATAAGAAAAGAAGAATAAAGAGAAAAATTTTGTCCAATGGTGAAAACTTGGTAATTAGGCACCTTGGATAAGTATGGGTGATGAAAACCTAGAAATAGGCGTCACACTTAGTGGACCATTCCATTATCTATAAAAATCTCATTTCCCTCCATCACCATCATGACACCTCTGCAAACCTTAGTATTTCCCATATTCCCTGGGTGTTCACATATCACACGCACTAGTTCAAAATGATCCTCCTATCTCGTGTCCTGAGATTTTGTACATATCATCTTGTAAATTGTTGTCTGGATAGATTGTACTATCCCAATCCCTAAGCTGCAGTCCTATACATATTTTGTTTATTCTTCTATTTAGTGTTTCTTGTATATATATCATGTCCTTAGTTGATATCCTTGTAGAACATGATCTTGTTATGCTCTTAAAATCTTAGGTTTCAACAAGTGCCTTTTGACAACATCTTGGTTCCGCAGTTTGATCGCAGTGCACTTTTGACCAATAAGATTTACGAATCCCATCTTTTTGGAAATGGGTCCATTGAGGATGTATCCTTCCTCTTGTTGACTTAATTCTAGATCATCATCATCTCTGGGTTCTTGTAGGATGTATCCTTCCTCTTGAACCACTCAATAAACATACCACACTATCGCACGCATCAAAATGACATGATCCAATCAAATCTTGGCAGTAATCTTTGTACATGATCACTTATAATTAATCATTCATTTTGGTCCTTGTATATTCATGGCGTATCTAGTCCTTTCACCATTGCACTAACATCCTGATTCATCATCATGCTAACATTCCCTGCCTAGTCATTCCTAGTCCTCCTGGCTAGCTCATCAGTTGATTGTGACATACACCAAAAATATGGGTCCCATCTCATCCATTGCATCTGGTTGTTGCATTAGGTTCATCATTAGATTGCATTGAGTTCATCATTTAATTGCATGGTTTAGATTCATTTTATCATCTTGCATAGTTAAAATCATTTAGATTCATTTTAGGATCCTGTATAGTTAAAATCATTTAGATTCCTTTTAGGATCTTGTATAGTTAAAATCATTTAGATTCATTTTCATATTGCATTGTTAAAATCATTTAGATTCATTTTCATCTTACATTGTTAAAATCATTTAGATTCATTTTAGGATCTTGCATTGTTAAAATCATTTAGAATCATTTTCATCTTGCATCGTTAAATCATTTAGATTCATTTTCATCTTGCATTGTTAAAATTATTTAAATCATTTTCATCTTGCATCGTTAAATCATTTAGATTCATTTTCATCGTGTATTGTTAAAATCATTAAAATCATTTTCATCTTGCATTGTTAAATCATTTAGATTTCATTGTTAATCCATTTAAATCATTATAGTCTTGCATTGTTAAGATTTATTTAGATTCATCCTGCATTTATATACATATTCATAAAACATTAGCATATACATTGCATACATCATAAAATCACATCACATCTTGCATCCACACACGTTAGTACATCATATAAGCATCATCCACCCTGCATCAGTCATACATCATATATACATAAGCATAAAACTATCTTGCATACACAATTTGTCATACATATGAAACACATCCTGCAAGCATCACATGTCAATCCCCATATAAACATATGCATCATAGAATCATATAAATCAAAGCATGAGAATCATACATCATAAGAATCATAGCGTCCTCATTGATCATCATATATATCAAAAATCATAAGTACAAATAAGCCTTGCACCAATGGTGCTGATATACATATACATCTCAAAATGCAAAAATGTGTCACATAATTCTCTAACAAATCATATAGGTGGCTGTGATGATCCACCTCCCTGCCTTGGTAGTGGATGTGGTGGCATCCCCATGGATCCCTAAGACTATGAAGTCTAACCTGTGGTCTATGATCAAGACCTCTCTGAGTACTCTTGCCTCTGTCCCTCAAGAACTAGCTGATGATACAACACCCGATAGTGGGCTGCCTCTCTACCTACCCTGGTCGCATCTCGGTGAGCTATGAAAGCCTCTACCACAACCTGTCTAGCCCCACCTACAATGGCTGCTTGCCTAGTGATATCTTGCTTAGTTCTATACGCCTCGGCCCACCTCTATGCTTCGTCCCTCTCTGAGGTCAATGTAAGGATTTACTCTATGGCTTGATCCATCTGCACGGTCAGGGTCCCCAACTGGTTTGTCAATGTACCTATCTTAGTACGCATCTCTACAGCATCCTGTGTCAAGTCAACCATGGCAAACTCTCCCGGGTCAACCCTGCCCTATAGAGTGTCAAGAGCACCCTTAACCCTATTTTCCTGTGCTATCTCTATAGCTAATAGCCCCTATATCTGAGTCATCTCCATCTATAGGCTGGTTTCAAATACCTCCACCATCCCCAGTAAACCCCGCATTCGTGCGCACTCGGTCTATAAGCTATCTCGCTCTGCGATGACAATATCATGAGTATCCTATGCAACAAATCCTACTGGTGGCCCCTGTAGCCCCTATGGTACCTGTACCCATCTCTACACTAGCACCTAAGGTGCCTAGTCCTATCCATCTTCTGGTGGCCCTTGTGGCCCCTGATCTGGTCTAGCCCCTACCTGTGCCTCTGTCCGAGGTCTAACCTATCTCTGCTGTGGTCTCCTCCTCTACCATGCTGTCGAGGTCTCAGGGGAATCTCTTATGTTTGTCCCATCATCCACATCCATGTCTCTTGTCAGATGCTCATGAGAAGCCACCTGAGCTAGGTCTGTGAGCCATAAGGGCACATGTGTGACCCACCATGCTACATCCTCAGCAGTCATCCCAACATCAATAACATCTGGTCACACCATGAAGTCTACTCACACCATAGTCCTCCACGATGCCCTCACTGTGAGAGCATCAGTGTATCTACCCCACATGCCCACCTCCCTAGTGACATGAGGATGTAAATCATCCTTTGCCACCACCCCCTGTTGTAGCCTGAACTATCTCATGACCCTGGATGGTCTATATCTCTCTATCTGGTGGATGGTCCTCCCTAGAAGAAAGCAATCAGTCTATACATATGAAAGGTATAGAAAGTCCTCAAAACCATCCTCTACACTCACCTCCCAGTCTATCGCTCCCCAAGGCTCACAAAGTTTGTATGGGGTCCAACAGAAAACCTGCACCTCAACTAACATCCGACACCAATATTCGGTCTGACCTACAGAAGTATATCTAAAAGGTAGCCTATATCTGCAGGCATAAGGATCTCCTAGCTGGTGAGCCTCTTGCACTCTCATCAGCTAGAATACTATAATGTGCTCCCATGCCCACACTAACAATAGAGTCACTCTTGTCCCCATGTTGCTCAACCCATGGTACGCAGCCATGTGTAAGTCATGGTACAACTATTTGAGGACAATGTACCCCCAACAGTATGTAGTACCCTCCTCTATTATCTATGCTAGGAATCAAGACCATCCCATGCCAAAAACATGACCAGCCAAATCAGCTAGCATCCATCCTCTGATTAGTCCCGCCAAAAATAGGGCTATCCACCGCAATCTCCTATCCGCCACTAGCTGCCAGTGCATCTAGGTCCTGTATGTAGGGATCCTCCTCATAGGCCTCCTAAAAGAAATCTCCATGTAGTGGTCACTGTCCTCTAGTTTGTACTGAGGAATCACCCCTCAGATCGATATCCAAAGAATCTGCCACACATCCTCAAGAGTGATTGTGGCCTCTCCCGTTGGCAGATAAAATGTGGTCATATTGCTATGGCACCACTTGATCAAAGCGGTCATCATCCCATTGTGCACTTGTAGCCTAGGCTAATGGGGCACATAGTCCAACCCAAAAACTACTAGCAACCCCCACTCCTCTATAAGTTGAGCCTCTAACTCCATGGTCGGCAACCAGTGCTCCCAAGATCCTAATGGTGGGAACTACTACTGCAGGATTCAAAATCCACTATGTCAGCTCATATTTTCTTTTATTCTTAGCCTAACCCCTCCCAAAATGGGGCATCTTTTCCCTTGGTCCTTTGTCGACCCATCCTCGACCCCCGCCAGGTCCCTTCATTTCTCTTCCCCTCGGCGTCTGCTCCTTTGGGCACAGATGCCGGTTCAGCTGGAAATGCTAGTTCTTACACTAGCATCTCCTCTTTCATTCTTCTGCAGACCACCATCTCTAAAGAAGTGGATCTGGGTCTGGCATCTTTGAAGGCACCGGTTCGTCACCGATGTCTTTAGAGACAGAGGTTCAGGGATCAACATCTACGAAGATGTCGATCCAGGGATCGGCGTCTTCACAGACGTCGATCTAGGGATCGACATCTTCGCAGATGTTGGTTCATGAACTGGCATCTCTGATCTAAAACCTAATTACCCACATTTAATGCCCCCTAACCCACCCAAAAATCATTAAAAACTTTGACAACAATAAATGCAAGGTAATGTTGAGTCACTCACCAACACTGGTCGCTCTGCAGGTCTCTCGTGTGTGCGCACGTGCTCCCCCAACTTCCCCTTCATCCTCTT
>MU226866.1:186121-217439 GCA_018584345.1 Thuja plicata
ATCAAAGTCAACAGGAACTATGACACCATTATGGATGAGATTCAAAAATATCTCATCACTGTTATGCAAGATGGCCTTCTCAACCATTTCCAAATTGTAGGGGTCTCTAAGGAAGTCAATCACTTGGCTAGGTCTTTCTTCTTGGTCCACTAATTTTGTTTCTTCAACTACTTCCTTAGATCGTACCCCACTTCTATTAAAGTATTGTGTGGCAAATGGGTTCTCTTCATGATTAGTGTTGGATGTTGTTTGCCTCATGTTTCTAGCTTGGGATCGAGTGACAATCATACAATGGTAGAAGAATGCAAGACAAGGAGATGTAGGAGATGAAATAGAGCAAAGATGTTTGATTTGATTTGATTGATTGATTGATTGGATTGAAGATTGATTTGATTGAAGATTGATTTGATTGGATAATTGATTTAAAGGTTTTTGGGACAAAACCTAAGCATGCTAAACCTTATGATGATACAAACACAAAGGATTTAAAGTAATACCTATTCTACTTGAAGATGGACTTGTGATCTCAAGAAAAATGGGATATCACTAAGGGATTTAAATTACTTGAAACGGACTGATGGTCTACAAGCAATGTTGTGTTTGTTTGAGGATGAAGGTTTACAATACTTTGATTAAGGTCTTTCAACCTAAAGATTTGATATGATTTTGATCTAATCCTCCAAAGGAAGGATGATAATGGAAGAAGTGGAAGAATGATCCAGAAGCCAGGTGTTACCTAATTGTATTATTCAAGAGTGACAAAAGCTCTTTTGAGTGAAAACTTGGCCATGAATTTGCAAACGTTATTTTTGTAGATGATTTTGTCAAGTTTTTCACGATGTTCAATACCTTGTTTGATGGATGTTGCAATGTGTTAGAATTCCTTGGATTTACGGGTGGTTTCCTTTTTCTCTCTAAGAAATGGAGATGTAGGAAGTTTAACTTTCTTGTGCTTCTTAAAACTGGTCATGTCATGGAGAAAATAATTTTGGCCAAGTGAATGAATGATTTAGGACAAGTCGTTCTAGGGTCCTAGAGATGGTCAAATTTTGATTATCTTGGCCAATTTTTGAAGCTCACTATTTTAAAGTAGAGACGACAGTCTTAGATGTAGAAGAAAATCTTTGTAGATGGTGATCTACGCAGATGACGGATCCAGAGTAGAGATGACCGACTGTGTCTAAGGCAGTGTGTTAAAATTCTCGGTAGATTTTTGATGTTGAGTCTAATTTTGAGTAAATTGTTTGATGGTAAGAACTGATTTTAAGAACAAGCAAACCAGAAAATAACAAACACACATCTCAAAAAAATCTAACAAGGGACAAAGAAACTTTGAGGGATACCATCAAATGTGACATTAAGGGATCTTGCTTTAACTTTGTAACATTTCAATTGTGTATGTTCAAGTGATTCTTTCAAACCACTTATATTTTTACTAGGTCTAGCACATCGAAAAATAGTTCAAACAGTATCTACCTTATGGATTTGGCTTTGCATGAAATATTATAGGCCCATTGCTTGGTAGTCCTTCAGCTCACACAACACGTCACCCCCGAAAGGGCGCCCATGTTTTTTCCTTTTGCCAGGTATTGTTGCTGTGCTACAAAGATCTCTTTTGCAATACAATATCCTAGGACATGTATGATGGGAATCTTGGGGGGAGATTCTTCCCTCCCCTTGAACTATAATAAGTCACTGTTCAGAGGTGAATCAGGTAGGCTACTACTTTATAGTTACTAGTAAGTTTTCGTGGCGTCCCCGTAATCGGTTTGTACGGTGTGAGACACTTAAGTCTCTAGTTCAACCATGCCAGTATGCTGATGATATTCACTCAGTATGGAATACCATTGAACATGACCCACCTGAGCTTGAAGGGATAAAGTGGACCTTTGGGTCACACCTTATTTCTATACCGGCCAAAGGGATTACCGGTTTGAGGTCATCCTCTAAAGGGGAAGCGCTCCCTCTAGATAGGCCTCTCTAGAAGATTGATTAAGCTAAGCTTTCTCTTCACCCAAGATCTGCGAAGGTGAGGGGAGAGGATACAAATATAGTTTAATCAAAGTGTCACTTAATTTAAAGGGTTTTAAACTAATGACAAATAGCTCGAAAGAAGTGTTGAGAAACACTTCTTCAAACACACCAAAAAGAGTTCATTTCCAAATTGAACCTAATTAAAATAACTAAGTATTTTCTACCTAAGCAAAAGACACAATAGTGTGTTTAATCATACATGTTTAATTCATTTCCCACTCAACAAAAAGAAAATCTTGAAAGGTGTGTTTGATTCACTTTAAGTCATTCAAGAATTGTGAGATTCATTCCCTTAAACATTCAAGATTGAGTGAGGTTTATTTTATGCAACATACATTCTAAGAAAAGTGATTAAACATACAAGTTCATTTAAATATCGCTTAGAAAATCAATCACAAAACCTGCATGAACTGGTTAGTAGTTTCGAATCTCAAATGTGTTTGAAAAGCACAAAACTCAGAAAAAATAAATGCAGATGGCGGATTATCGTAGATGGTGATCTGCGTAGACGACGATCTGCACAGACGGAGATCTGCGAAAATGGCAGAATACCTGCGTAGATGACAGAAAATAGACAGTTAGATTTTTATAAAAAGGAAACAGACCTATTAAAACTGAGAAATAATGTCTTTATCAAATTACTTAGCATTTAACCCTTAAAATTTTTATCTATGTCAGAAACTAGAGAGTTAAAAAATACTGAAAATTAATAAAAAAGATAGTTTTAAAACCACAGTTTGATAAGTCATTTTTAGACAGCGGAGACAGCAAAGATTCTGCGTAGATGACCGAGTTTTGTAGATGATCAAGTTTTGGAGACAGTGATCTGTGGAGACAGTGACTCCAAAGTGGAGACAGTGACTCCAGAGCGGAGACAGGTCTGCGTTAGAGTTCTCTGAACTACGAAAAATCTACAAAAAATGTTAGAAAATAAGGGACGTGGGTCCCATCGGGCAGGCCAAAATGTATATGCTAGAAACCTACCTATTGGGAGCATGCTCAAACTTGCAAACGTTAGAGATATACATCAATAAACTATATTACATATCTAAAAACATACTCTAAAACAAGACTTCCACCATAACCTCAGATGAGCTGAACAAGGGCACCCAATGTCTTGTTGATTTTCTCTTAGAGATGCTATGTGGGTGTGCTCTCCCAACACAATATTACAAATCCCACTATGATAACAATGCAAGCTAAAAGAGTGAAAAACTCAAGAACAAGTATGAGGAACTTGTCTCAAGCCATCACAATGATAAAAATGCAAGCTTTAAACTAGGATGCTAATGCAAGATTTAACTAAGAAAGTAGAACTATGATTCATTCCATATTAAACCTAAGATGTGATATCTAGATTCAAACATGAAATAACATGAAAATGAACTAAGATTATTGTGAAATGCTAAATTGCTTAAGAAATCCTAGAAACAAACTAGCATGATAACAATGCATAAATGAGAGATGATTTGCTCTTGAGAAAGGCCTCTATTTATAGAGTTTTTAGAGGAGAGAGTGCTTGGATGAGGTGGAGCTCATGTGGCATCCATATAGGTGGCACATGAGGGACACATAAGCCATGCAAGAGGCCCACTTTTCTCACACATGTGTGAGAAAATTTGGATATGATGGGTCAAAGTGTACTTAAAGTACACATGTGAAGGATCTTGTAAGAAGGTGTAAAAGGGTGTAAGAGTTTTAGACCAATGAGACACTTTTGGAAAGTGTAAGAAGGTGTCATCATAGGTGTAAGAAACCTTGTTGGCACCAAATAAGGATTATTTGGAAAAGTCAATTTTTGAAAATTTGCGCACACATGTGTGAGAAAATAATTAGGACTAATTGTTGTAGGAATCCAGAAATTAGCTTAATTAACCTTAGTTAATTAATGAATAGATTTATTTAGTGAGAGTGATGTGAGATAGGGTAGGATCTAGGTTCAAATTAGCTTAATCCAAATTAGATTTAGATTAATTGTGGTTTAGTAGAATTTAGGTCATGTGAAGGAATAAATAAATTAAAAATTTATTTAGATGGATTCAATGAAGGATAATGTATTAAATAAGATTTAATACATTAAAAGGGGGAGTATTTAAATTAAATTTAAATACTAAGGAGAATGAATCATATTTAATTAAATAGCTAGAAGAATATAACAAATATAATTAATTAAAATTAACTATAATGTTATGAGAATATTAATTAAATTAATATAAGGATGATTTTGGATGTCTACACATATATATACATACATATATACACAAATACATACATATGTATATATATGTATGTATATGTATTTATATATATACATATATAACGTGTATGTGCGTGGGTGTGTGAAGAAGAAGAAGAAGGGAAGGGGAGGAGGAGGAGGAGGCAACCACACTGACACATAGGGGGAAGGGGAGATGAGAGTCAACCAAAAATGAAAGGAGCATGGAGGGCCGCAAGGTTGAAAAGGAAGAAAGGAGAAAGGAAGATGGGGAAGGTCAAGGATGGTGGCAGTTATCAAATGTGGCTAAAAGGGGTTTCCAAGATAGGCTTAAGGCCCAACCATCATCCTGATTTATTATTTATTTGGAAGGGTATTCAAGCCGAATTGACAAGGGTTATCATATATATACATGGTCAAGTTTGGATTTAATGTGTGGGAGAGTTTTTGATATGAATAATGAAGGTGAAGTAAGAGGGAATTATGATTAAGGACAGAATATCTAGACTAAGCAGCAAAAGAATATTTGATCAGTGAGGATCTAGTTAAAGCCATAATAGAGATCTGAATATGCAAAGTCAGTTTCTTCTTCAATAAGGGTCAAACTCATTGTTACTCTAACAATTGTAGCATTGATCCAAATCTCATAACAAAGTATACTTAATAGTCTTTTCATAAATCCTCTCACAAGGTGGAATTTCTACATTGAAGTGTTTGAAGACCTCTAAAAAGGCCACTCCTAATAGGGTGATTAAATCCTCTAATAGGGTCACACCTTACAGTGTGTTTTGTAACCTTTAACAGGGTTGGATCCTAATAGGGCTCACTTTAGAAGAGTGAAAAATAGTAACTAATTGTAATTGTTGGTTTTCCCAAATTGGGTTTCCATGGTAAATCTTGGTGTCATCTGTGTAAATGTTATTTAATTTATGCTTTATGTTTCTACACTTAATCACTAAAGGTTAATCACATTTAATATCTTAAGATTACTTTTTTAACTGAGTAACAACATAATATCTTTATTAATCGAGCAGAGTGATAATTTTGATTAAGACATCTAAGGGACTTGGATTTTTTTTTGTGGTAACTGATTCACCCCTCCTCCTTTAGTTACTCAACTCATTTACAACAACTCAGGGATGTCTCTAGATGAATTATGCATGATCAAGTTTGATCGAAACAATAATGGATCAAGTAATGATTGATTGAACGGAAACATGGAAGACATTGTTGGAAATACAATATTGGGAAAGAAAAATACTAAGAAGGGGGGGGGGTGAATTAGATCTTGAACTTTAATCACTTTAAAACAAATTAATCCACAATCATATAAATATGTAATCAATCTAACATCTAGTAGCATCCATGATAGTAAATGAATAACACAATACGTAGAATTTGGTAACCCAAAAGCCCAAATAGGTAAAACTGGGGTGGGGATGACACCCACAAATTCTTCACTACTGCAATAATAAAGTATGTCTATTAGGGCTACAAGATATTGATTACAATATGAAATCTACCTGGTTAAAGGTCTGCCGGGTTAAGAGCTTTAGATCATTACAATCTACCTTAAGAAAGGATTTCAACTTGCAGTAAAGTAAGCACTCTGTTAAGAGATTTAGAAAGGTCTTCTAGAACCACTATATTAAGAGATTTCACCTAATACACTTGTAAGAATGTCTCAAGATATGATCCTTCGATATGCACTCTGATGCTGATAACGGATCTCCTCTTTATGATACCTTTTTTGATCTTCTAATCTGATATATCCTTACTTTGCTACTAACTTCTCTTCTACTCTATTAGATCTATGCTTCTTATCAAAACAACCCTTCACACATCTCTCATGTATGTATGAACCTTCTCTCTGTGTTCTCCAGTCACTCTCTATTAATTAGGGTAAGAAGCAATCTTATTATACACTTCGAATCTGACGAATAGATCTAGATCAACGATAACAAATAAAACTTATGCCTCCTAGGCATTCCAATTTTCTGATTGGCTTCGTGCCATGCATAGGATAAAATAATTAAATACATAATTAACTCCATAGAGAATATTAAATGCTTCACATATGTCAGCCCAAAACACCCATAAGTTGGCCCAAATATATTACCTTAAAGTTTGTGTCATATCTGACATGTATGCAAAACTTCCTTGCTTGGCACTTAAGTCTCTGGCGCTTGGCACTAAATTGTCAGATAGCTCGGCATCTATGATCTGTTCTTCTTAGCAACGACTTTTCGGGTAGCTTGGCCTATACTATTTTAGCTCGGCCGTAGTGGTAGCTTACCAAAACTGCCTGAGTAAATGACTAAAGCTTACCAAAATTTCCTGAGTAAATGACTAAGTGTGGACGCTAAATGATAAAAAAAAACTTAGAGATTAACAGACATAAGAATAGAAAAATTGACAGACAGTGAATGATTTTATTGTTCTATCAAAATCCGTATGGATTCAAGTGTTGCGGTCATGATATAATTATCTTTATTAGGATATGTTATTAGTAATATGATCACTACATGGTTGGAGTACTATAAGGCATTATTTCAGGTTATAGAAGATTATTCTATGCCTAATAACAAAATGTTTGAACTGGTTTGAGTAGTTGGTGTTATATCGATGTGCGGTGGAGATGAAATCAGTTGCAGTGGACGTTTCTGTGATCTAGGTGTTAAGGTGATGGGGAATAATAGATTTGTAATGATTAATTTCTATTTCATTTCTCGAGGTGATCGGATTTAATCAAGTCTTGGAAGTGTGTTGAAGAAGTTAAAAAAGTTTATTTTTTATTGATTTAAATCGATGTGCGATGAATCTTGTGGCTGAATTGAAATTGTAATCGAATGTTCTAGATTGGTATTACATTTTAGGGTTCATGGATTGAGAGGGAAATATTTTAATACATTTTTTAAGGTGATTAAATTCCCTAAGGGACATGTAATGCATATATATGTAAAATGATGAATGATGCAAGTGTAAATCATGGATGCCAAAGTGTGGTTGAATGAAGAGAGAAGATTGTCTACAAGAAGAAGAAGTATTGTGCTTAATTGGATTTGAACAAGCAGAGGAGGCATGCTACACCTAGATCATTGTACTTGTGGAATTATAATAGGGTCTCAAGAAAATCCCATAACCGAGTAGATCCTAATAGGTCTTGATAAGTAAATCCTTTAACGAGGTGACTCTTTAATTAGGTTTTAAATCCTTTAACAAGGTTACTCCTAACAAGGCTAGAGGTAAATCCCTTGACCAAGAAACTCGTAATAGGGCCTGCTTCTAGTAAAGCATCATTTTAAGCTCCTAATAGGGCTAGGCCTTTAACAGGGCACATTTTAGAAGAGTGGAAATACTTGTGTGAATTAATTCCCATTGCATTTTCCCCTCTGTCCAAGGGTTTCCACAATAAAAATACTAGTGTTACTTTGTTGCATGATTTTGATGTTTTTTTAGTCTCTTTGTTTATTGTTGCATAAGGTTTAAATTTGATGAATTTTGTTAATGTGTTGAATGAATTGGGGAAAGTTTTTGATCTGATAGATTAGTGATTTAACCCCCCTCTCAGTAATCTTGGACCTTATAGTATTAAGAAAGTGTACCCAAACAAATAAATAAAAATTTCACCCTTGCAAATCAATTAGATCAAACCTATAGAGATTCAACACATGACATAGTGATTAATAAAAAGGAAAAGGAACCTAGATTTATCAAGAGAAAACATGCCAAGGTGAGAGAGAATGTCCCATAAAATAAATAATAATAGTGTACACCCCTGTTCAATAGGGAATAGGGTCTTTCTCTCAAAAAATTAAAACCTCTATTAATAATACATGGTTTCCTTGCTTACTGAGCCAAAGTTCAATATTTTCAACCTATTTTTCTTACAAGTTCTTGAGGTTTTATAAAATAAACCTTGGTCAATATAATCAAAAAATCATTATAAAATTTTACAATCGATTGACATATAGAAGAATCCATCATGGATCACTCGATTTCTTGTATTATGAGTGAGATTATTTCTTTGATTGGCTAGTCGCAACATGCCTATCAGATGGACTTAAAAACATAAAATATGGTGGTTTGATCATAATTGATCATGATTTTAAAGGAAAATTCAAATGATGTGTATTGAAAAATTATCTAGAATGTGGTTAGTTATGGTGGCTCACACGCGAGAGAAAATCCCTTGAATCTGCATTGGCGCACCTTTCAAGTGTGACTCTATTGGGGGGAAATGCGGGGAGCTGGAAGAACTTGGAGGGAGGCCATCCTTTGTGCAGTGGCTTAAAATTATGATGGGTTTCTACATGTCAACTCCTATTGGGAATATTGTTACTACATGGGTAGACACAATATTGTGGTCAGAGTATTGCGACCGGAGGTGGAGAAGGAATATAATTTTTTAATGACTTTAAGGGGATCTTGGCTTGCAAAGAATGAACCTCAGAATCTCTAGTTACATAGGACAAAGCCTTATCAAATAGGCTAGAGTTTACTCACTTTGAATCTATCAGATCAATAATCCAAACATCATTCTTGCTAACTTAAGAAATGAGTGTTGTTTCAACATACCTTTCATCTTCTTCTGAATCTTCTTTCATAGATACAAACACTGTCTCAATTTCTTCATCAGTGTTGGTGTCAGTGTTTTCATCTTTATTTTCAACAATGTAACATGATTTCTTGCCTTTATCTTTGTAATCTCGGTTACTCCTTCAATCATACTATTAGTTACTTCTATGTTCTTGATCATCCTTTCTGTCATTATATCTTTCATTGTTTCTTTCATCATTTTTCCTGTTAGAGCATTTGGCAGCAAAGTGTCCAATTTCTTTATAATTAAAACATATAAAAGGTAGTTTACCTTTATATCTTTCTTTACCTTTATGCAATCTTTTGGCCATTAATGCTTCAAGTTAATCAAGTTCTCTCTCATCACTATCACTATCACTATCATTTCTTATCATGTGTTTTTTAACAGATTTACTAATTGTCAGAGATGACATAAATGTAGACTCAATAGTAGGAACACCACTATTGTCAAAATTGTTCAACTCAAATGAAATCAGTTTACCGACTAGACTATCAATTGTGATATTATTTCCAGGTGCTTCTCTCATTTCATGTATTGTAGAGACTCTAATAGCATAAATAGGCAATAAATTTTTGATACTCTTACTTACAATAGTGTCTTCATCAATAAATCCATCTCTACTGAAAACTTTAGTGGCGATTATTCACCATTTGGTGAATGTCGCATGTCGGCGACCCCTAAATTGACAAATATTTTTCACATATCTGATTGACCCTATCACCCAACATTTATTAATATTGGATCCAAAGCCCAGGCCCATTGACCATTGATTTATTTAATTTTTCCATTTCTTACACATTATCGCCAATGAATTATAAATTTTTGTACCTGTAAATTTAAAACATTTGCCTATAATTTATAAGCGACCCCAAATCGATGACCTATATTCGCCAATTGTTTTATACACACACACACACACACACACACACATATATATTTATAGGCGGCCCCAAATATTCTTGGCATTTTACGGACGCATGTCTCTAACCGATGTAATTTTTCCAACTTTATTAAACATGCGAAGGTATTGGACAACCCATAATCGCCTCAGAAATAACAAAAGATGTGTTATAATTATGCGGGCTTTTCCAAATATTTATATACCTAATACCTCCCTCCAATTTTTTCAAATAAGTATTAGTATAGAAACGTTTTGATATCTCTATATTTGATCAATAGTGAAGTTCCAGACTATTGAGTGCAACTGTATACTACATTGGCGAGTCACGAATGGATTGCTGCAATTTAATTCGAGGCAAAGGTAAGTGATACTTATTTTATGACTCTATGATTTTGAGTTCATTTACATTATTCCAAAATAGGTTTGCAAAAATGGGGTTTCTTTTCCCTTTCAACCCGAAATACACCGCACATTGTTGATCTGTGCTCATCCAACGGTTGCTGGCACTGTTATACTATTGCGGGTCCCATTAACTTTTGGATTTTCATTTGATGTCACTAGGACATGTGTGAGTTTCACTTAATCATTTTCAATTACAACTTCATCTTATTAGTTATTACATTTAATAAATGTTTAGTTTTATAGTGTAGTCCAATTTAGATTTTAATTCAATTATTTCTATCTGTATTATAATCAAAATTACATTATCACACATCATTATGACACATTGGAAAATTAAAAATAGAAACTTTCTTTTTCTCTGGATTGATAAAGAAAATTAATCATTTTAAAAATTCTGAACCTCAATCTTTAGATTTAAAAATGGAAGTACCAATCCATCGCTTAATCATACTTAAATTTCTAATACACAGGTAAAGCAACTAATTAAAATATTGCAATCACAAAGAAGTCTAAGAATCATTTTTTGTATCCATAAAAATAAAATTGAAATGAACTTGGAAAATTTTTATTATTATTTTTTGATAAAATTACATTGTAGAGTAAAAATAGAAATCTACTAGGAAACTTATTATCGATATAAAAAAAAGTGAAACTTTGCATGTCCATTGTCAAAAGACCAGGGTAACGGGAATGGGTAAACTAGGGATCTTCATCTTCCCTTTCGTCTGAGTAGAATTTTCCAGAGAGGATAATCTTTGAGAATGATTTAAGCCATGTGTATTCCAAATCGTCAAATTCATCAAGGTAAAACCATTTTCAGAGAAAATCCTTCCCAAGCCATGCCCATTTCCTATGTCAGGTTAGTTTCTCATCATTGAGGTTCAACAGAAAGGGTTGTCTGGCCACATTTCTGCCCGGCTCCAACAGCTTGGGTATATCTCTTGGCCAAGGGATCCCACCCCTAATTCTACAAAAATAGAAACATTGACATCGTCCTTCAGGAATTTCTCTTTAAAAACCTTCCTCAATAGCATCAACATATCCACCTTCTATCCTTCGAGGTCAAGGATAGAAGCAAAAAACTGGGACATAATGTCCGTGTAGACATGGTATCTGTCAACATTATCAAGGAAATCTCACCCCAATAACATCAACATAATGGAATTTATAAAAGCTTCGCCACCAACCTCCCTACAAACGAAAGTGAGCATTTCTTGCAAGACATTGCTCAAAAAGGACCTCTGGTCATCTTGGGATGTGCATCTCAAATGGATTGGTGTGCCCATCTCTAATTCTCAAAATCCTAAAGACCTAAAAACCTAAACCTTAAAACCAGAGGCAAAATTTCTACCACCAGTAGCTTTGACTTTTAATCTACCAAAAGAAAAATGAAGAAGAAAGAGGCCAGATTGTCTATAAATAGCCCTGACCCCTTGATTGATAGTAGTGATCACATATACTTAGAAATTAATAATTATTCTTTCTTTAATCATATTTAATGAATTTTCCATAAATGCATTATGTGTGTGAGAGATTTAAATCCACTATCCTTAATATTTCATATCTACATGTAAATCTTTCCCATAAATGCATCCTCACTATTGACAGTTAAAGATGGCAGTTAAAGAATATCATTGACAAGGCATTTGTTTCTTTTTGAGTTACGAGTTACAAGTTATAGTTGCACTATCCACCGTCCATATAAATAAATAACCAATAGTAATCAACGATCATGGTTACGATGCATATTTTAAGGCTTGATACGTGTCATCATTCCGGTGACTTCCTTTAGAACTCTATTTCCTTTAGAAATTCAGCCCAAAATTAAATTTCAGCCATTGATCTAGGATCATCAAATGGTCTCAAATAATACAATTAACAATATAAAACAATGGATACTACTAATTAGATTATCAGTCCATGTGTGATCAGTTATATTTGCAATAAATAAAGGCGATATTCGTTGGACGTGATATTGCGTTAATTACAATGTTACGTGTCATTATCCCAGTGACTTCTTGGAGAACTCTATTTCCCTCAAGAAATTGGGCCAAAATTAAAATTTAGCTATTGATCTAGGATAATCAAACGGTCTCAAATAAGACATTTAACATTATAAAATGATAGATGTTACTGTTAGATTGCGTGTTGATGTAACTTTTCATGCTTATTGATACCAATGTGTTTAATCTTCAAAACAAGTTATTAGTTGGCGTTGGCCCACATGACACATTGACGAGTCCCATCTTTTGAAAATTTCCAAATAAAATATTTATTTTTCCCATAATTAATGATAGATTAGCCAATAAAATAAATATATTTTCAAACGACATATAAAAATTGCCAGTACAAATATTTTTTTCCCTTCAAAAGAGAATCATTCACCTCATATATTATATATTTTCCCCCACATTAATGTATAATTATCCAAGGTTTTATGAAATTTTCATTCGACAGGGAATAATTCATCTTTGCCTTTATATTATTTTTCTAATTTGGAAAAACAATTCACCATCATCAAGAAAAATGTTCCCCTAAATTAATGTATGATTCGCCATGATTTTACACTTTTCCCTAGGAGGGGGTTTCTTAAAGTTATCCCTGTCCACCTCCTTCATGAATAAAATTCACAACATCCTTGATTTAGTTACTCTACTATGATACATTTTCTCCTTATTTCATTCTCATGTCATCAAAATTTCCTCTAAGACTTTCAACTTTAGCTCTTTGCACATTTACGTCTCCTCCATGAACTAGTGTGAGTGTGTCCCATATATGCTTCAATGATGTACATGTCTTGACATCCTCAAATTTAGTATCAGATAGTGAAGAACCAAGCTCTATTATCATAGTATTGTGTTGATGTCTTTCTCTCAGCTGATCAATAGTCAAAGGTCCAATGGGTAAGGTGAACTTAGTATCTAGGTATTGCGTGACACCATTTCCAATCCCTGACAGATATAGTCTCATTCTTTTCTTCCATGTTGAGAAGTTGTACTTGTTAGTCTTAGGCACATCTTTCTTATACATCTTGTGATCTTTAGCTTAAGTCCTTTAAAAATTTATTTCTAAGCATTGTATGATCTGATATCAATTATTAGATAAATGAGAGGGGGGGGGGGTGAATCAATTAGTTCCAGTTATCCTACAATCCCAAATAATATGAGATGTATATAATAACAATTTCAAACATATAAATCAACTCACTAAAATATGAACTTTGATCTCAAAATTAACTACAAACTCATCTACCAAGTAGTAGTAAAATGATACTGTGATTACTGATCAATGCATATAAAGTAATGTGTAAAGAAAATAGCAATCCAACACATCCATACACATTAACACATATTTTTAACGTGGAAATCCTGATAAGAGAAAAACTCTTGGAAAGTGATCAATTTTGGAAATGTGATTCACTTTTTGGCTTTCATTTATGGCAACACATCTGGTTTCAGATCAATTCCTATAAAGATAAGTTATGTTGATTCATAAATTGACTAAGTATAGAAGCAGAGTTATAGAAGTATTTTGGATATCAAAGATCGATATCGATGAATTAAGGAAAGAGATCTTAGAGGAAGATAATATGGGGTATGTATGACCTCCACCTAAGATCGATTTGGTTTTGGTTATGTCTACGATGAGATAGAAAGAATTGAAGATAGACAGACAGTAGAAAAACAATGATATAGAGCAGCTGAACAATAGCGAAGATTGAGGGAGTATGACTTGGACTCCAGGCAATCAAAGTTGGATTTTGGTTCTTGATAACTTACAAATTGACTATGAAAGAGCACCAAATATGAATTTGATATTTACTATATTAAATTTATTTTGTATTGAAGGCTGAATTTGTAATATTTGTAATATTCATATTGGGAGCCAACTTTGTAAAGTTGTGAGATATATATGTAAGATATTTTTGATAAAGATAAGACCAAGTTGATGGATAGTTGGATGAGTTGTTGAGCAAATAGAAGAGAAGAGAATGATAGAGATAATTGAATAACTATAAAGGAACTATCTAAGAACTAGTGTTGCTTGTTTTATTCATGAATGAGAACACTTTATAAACTGAATTACTTTGTAAGAGCTGTAAGCTCAGTTGGCACCTAATAGGGTGTTGTGAAGCTTTAACAGGGTTGTAATTCCTTTAACAAGGAAATGTGCTATGTAATATTCAAATCCTAACAGGGATAGGTCTCCTAATAGGGACATTATACTTTAGTACATGCTTGTGGGTACCATCCCTACTGGGGTTTTCCATTGGCTAGGGTTTCCTCAAAAACAAAATATGGTGTTATGAGTACTGTGTCATTTGCTTATGTTATTTTCTTTACAAAAAGTTTATGGTTAATGTTTAAATGGTTGAAGAATTTAATTAAGTGCTATAATATTGATTTACCCCCCTCACAGTATTATCCAATCCTAACAATTGGCATCAAAGATTTTGGCCCTTGGAGAGAAAGACTACCATCTTGAGGGAGATCAGAATGGATTTGGATAATTGCAAGAAAACTTTGATGTTGCACTCAAAGACCTTGACAGAGAAAAAGAAGAAAATGGAGAGTTGAAATTCAACATGCAAAGAGTTGAGAATTTTATAAAGAAACTCAAAGAATAACTTGAGCTTTCCAAAATTCAAAGACAAGATCTTATGGTTCAGATAAAAGAGGATTCAGATGAAGACTATTCAGATCAGATGAGGCAACTAAAAGAAGAGAATGAGACCTTGAAACTTGAAAATGAGACTATGGGTAAAGAAATATAGATACAGAAGGAGGCTAAGAAGAAAGTTGAAGAAGCTTTAAACAATGCATTAGATCAAATGAAGAATGAGGCTAACAACTACAAGAACAAATATCTGGAAATGGAGAAATACAATCAGATTATAAAAGGTGAACTTGTTGAAGCAAAGAAACACATTCAGAAACTTCACGCCAGCAGTGACTTGATTGATGAACAAAGAGACAAAAAGAAACCTAAAGGTGATATGACTGGTATTGGCTTCAATGAAGCTGAATGTTCAAAGAATCAAGAAGAGAAATCAAATGAGAAGATTGATTCTAAGAAACCTTCTATTGAAGAATCTAGAGAGCAGATTTGACCCTTCAAAGGTAGATGCTTTGGTTGCAACAAACTTGGAAACATGAAGAGAGACTGCAAAGGTAATGCCCCTTTTAGAAAATTTTCTAGTTATTATTTTAACTATAATGGATATGGGCACAAGAAAGAAGAATGCATAAAACCTAATCAATTTGGATATAGATAAGACAATGGAAGAGAATCTACAATGAAACCTACATGCTACAAATGTAATAACATCAGACACATTGCAAAGTACTATAAGCTTCAAGTTAATCAGGAAAGAATACCTCCTATATGTTATAAATGCAATAATCCAGGACATATAGAAAAATTTTGCAGGTATAATGGTTTAGACAACAGAAGAGTACCACATCCTATGAATTCACACAAGAATGCAAATGATACTGGTAAAAGTGTTGCAGATTTAAAGAGTGATTTTGAAAGTTGTTTAAAGAAAGTAGAAGATAGCAACCATGGTAAGATATGGAAGATCAAAGAAACAAGTGAGACATCAGTTTAGGAAGAGTCAGTAGATGCTACTGGATCTTTGCTTGATGGTAGTAAAACAAAATTGACCTAATTGGCCAATCATGGCCTTAGGGGGAGCATTGGATACAGACATCAGAATATATCCTACCCTTAAATTTATGGATTGAGCTCGAGAAAGCTTGGGTATGAACTTGGCCAACATCATATAACATACATCTAAGAGTGCAACATCAGCTGACACATATATTTTGTTCGCAAGATCTAACAACTGACTGGATAGTTTTGAGTAAAAGTGAAACTTATGACTTAAACTTGTATAAAGCACCATTCGATGACCTATCTCTTTAACATTTGATGAAGAGGGAGCTAAGGAGATCAGAGAGTAGAAATATTTATACTATTCTATATTTTCTATGCATGATTGATTGAAGCATAAAACACAAAATTCACCAGAAGAAAGGTATTTACATCATCTAGCCATGGATGCACCTATTATTTTTGATGTTATAGATCAACCTAGGTAAAAATTTAAGAAACACCCATTTGAGTCCTGTGAAGAGGATCCAGAAGGAGAATTTTCTTAAACCCCTTATGGCATATTACACGTAGAAGATATTAGGGCTTACATACATTGTAAGTATGATATACTGGGAATTGATGATATATCAACTAAGATGGAGTATATGAATGATAATGGAATCATGAAATAAGAATACAAACACGTTGATTAGTTAAGAATAATGAATATTCTAGACTTATGTGAATTTGATGAAGATGAATTGTTTAAAATACTATTGAGCAAGGTTCATGATTAGTACATTTGGATAGGTGATCAACCTGTAAATATCTATAGTGACCTAATTCATGAAATCACTGGACTGGACAACACTAGAGTCATTCCTATTGCAGAGAAACATGTAAAGAAAAATTGAAAACCTTGTACATGAATGTGGTGTAAAGGCTGGGTTGATAGAAGAAGAACTGAAGGAAGTGAAAAAGAAGATGACAGGTAGATCTCTTAGACTTGCAAGTGGAAGTACTGCAACCCCTCCCACTCTTGAGGTAGTTATGGTAGACATTCCACCTCCTCCATCACAACAAACATCACAGATGGAGAACATCACTCCTAGAGTAACTAGATCAAGCATGCAGACATCACCTAAAGAGAAGAGCACAGTAAGAGAAGAGAAGAAAGAAGAGAAGCACATATGGAAGCCTGACATGAAAATGATAGAGAAGAGAGAAATCGAACAAGGTAAACTAGTCATAATTGACAAATATTATGATAGGTTTGGAGATTCAAATAAACTTAAGATTGAAGACGTTGTGATTGAAAATTTACTCACTTTCAAAAAGACTCTTTTAGAATTTGAAGGAAGTATACCTATAGACCTATATGGGAGATTGGAGATAAGAAAATACTTAGCACAGATTGAGGATGATACAATCAAGAATCAGGAAATTGATAACATGTTGCCTATAATATCCATACAAGAAAGGGATAGAATATACAAGGAATTAAAACCCTTGCTAAGGACCAAAGTACGATTGTTGAAAATCATGGCAAGGAAGTATGATGAAGTCACTAAGGAAACTTAGAAGGCACTGGAGAAGATATTGATGACTACTACTTCTAACAAGTCCCCACCTACTGAAACCACTTCACCTACACAATTAGGAATGTGAGAAAGCTCAAAAGAAACAAAGACAAATGCTGAGGAAAGTGAAGTAGATCCACCACTAGATTTTTATGTTTCTGGTGTGGTAGTGACTCTTGACACTTCACAAGATGAAAAGGACCCCTTTGCAGGGAATGTGGACACCTCTATAGTAGATGAAGCTAAAAAAAGAGAGGAAGTAGAGCAGAAAAAGGAATAAGAATAGAAGACAGAACAACAAGAGGATGAAAAGAAAGAGGTAAACTCATCATCTATCTCATTGTTGGCAAGCAGTGATGTGAATGTTGATAGTATGTATGAAGTTGAATTAGTAAAATTGGCATTTATTGCATTGAACAAAGCCAAGGAAAGACCATAATAGAATGGAGACAATAAGGGTATAATAATTACAAGAGTAATTGATACTGTGAACAAATTGCTTCCAGTACCTATTGTTTTTCAGCACAAAGATGATATTGAAAATATGAGAATAACACTTGATGAATTTGATGGGCACTATGAGAATTTGGTAAAGATTGCAGAGGAGAAGGCAAAGATCAAATATTTAGAAAACAAGTTAATAGAAGTTTGCAAGTCTATCACATGGGACTTAGGCATTGTGAAAACTTGTTTGAAAAATGCAAAGAGTTGCATTGGACATGGGAGAAAATTGTTTAGCTATTGCATGAATCCTATTAGGCATGCTTAGAATGTAGAGGATATTATTTCCAAAGAGAGGGAAACTCTGAACAGTATGATGGATAGTTGTGAAACATCTTCACAATCTACAGCAGAGCTAGACAAGGAATTCACAAGAATTTTGGCTAAACTTAGTGTATTGGATAGTGAGAAAGGGAGAGTATTGACAAGATTTAATCTTCTAAAGAGATTTATCACTCCTAAGCTATCCATACTTGAGGTTCATCTCCCAGACTTAGAGACAATGGCAGATTCACTGACTAAATCTATGCCCACAAAATTGAAATAAGCTGGGATCACATCATTTTCACTGAATGGATTAATTCATATTAGCCAAATATTGTTCAAAACATGGAATGCAAAAGTGAAGATCTTGGAAGATTCCTTTCAAGACATTTTGAAACTAATGAGCAAGCACTAGATCTTATTATTTTGTATGCACCTTTGTCATTGTTGTCAAAGGGGGAGAAGAGAGAAATATATATATATATATATATATGGGAGAAGATAGAAGGAAAAATATATATGGGAGAAGAGACAAGAAGAGGAACGAGATAATATAAAGAAGACAGTTTTGTTGGAACACTTATTCATTTCTTTTTGTTAAGTGTTTCCATCAATGCCAAAGGGAGAGATTGTTGGCAAGTGATCAATTTTGTAAATGTGATTCAATTTTTGGTTGTCATTTATGGCAACACATTTGGGTTTCAAATCGATTCCTATAAAGATAAGTTTTTCTAATTCAGAAATTGACTAAGTATAAAAGTAGAGTTACAGAAGTATTTTGGATATCGAAGATTGAGATCGATGAATTAGGGAAAGTGAACTTAGAGGAAGACAATATGGGGTATGTATGACCTCCACATAAGATCAATTTGGTTTTGGTTATGTCTACGGTAAGATAGAAAGAATTGTAGACAGACAGACTGTAGCAGAACAACGATACATAACAGTTGGATAGTAGTGAAGATTGAGGGAGTATGACTTGGACTCCAGGAAATCAAAGTTGTATTTTGGTTGTTGATAATCTACAAATTGAATATGAAAGAGCACCGACTATACATTTGATATTTACTATATTAAATTTTTTTTGTATTGAAGGCTGACTTTGTAATATTTGTAATATTCATATTGGGAGCCGACTTTGTAAAGTTGTGAGATATATATGTAAGATATTTTTGATAAAGATAAGAGCAAGTTGATGGATAGTTGGATGAGTTTTTGAGTGAATAGTGGAGAAAAGAATGACAGAGACAATTGAAGAACTATAAAGGAACTATCTAAGCACTAGTGTTGCTTGTTTTGTTCATAACTAAGAACACTTTGTAAATTGAATTACTTTGTAAGAGTTGTAAGCTCAGTCGGCCCCTAAGAGGGAGTTGTGAACCTTTAACAGGGTTGTAATTCCTTTAACATGGAAATGTGTTATGTAATATTCATCTCATAACATGGCTAGGTATCCTAACAGGGACATTATACTTTAGTACATTCTTGTGGGTACCATCCCCACCTGGGTTTTCCCTTGGCCTGGGTTTCCTCAAAAAAAAAAAAATGTTGTTATGTGTATTGTGTCATTTGCTTATGTTCTTTTCTTTACTGCAAGTTTATGGTTAATGTTTAAATGGTTGAAGAATTTAATTAAGTGCTATAATATTGATTCACCCCCTCTTAGTATTATCCAATCCTAACAAAAACAATGTGGGATCGATAACCCAAAATAATTCACTCTTCTAAAGTGAGCTAGGGAAAGAGCCAACCATGTTAAAGGTTACAATGCACACTGTTAGGTGTGACCTGGGTAGAGGATTTATCACTAACATTTCTCCCTTGACCAATAATTCACTATGGGGTCAATAAGAAAACACTCAACATTCATTTGAATGTCATAATAAAGACTGTTAAGTCCTACTCGGTTAAGAAATTTTTCTGTAACAATGGTTAAAATGATACAGTAATGATCTGACTCAAATACAACTCTATTTGCAGATTTTTAGATCTATTCTAAGTACATAATACCTCTGATTAATAATCACTTTAGCCCCTCTGATTTTTCATACTCTGTTATGCTCGGTAAATACTCTTTTCTGTCACTTGATGTTGTCTACATAATTGATTGGTTCTGTCTTCAATGAGTTTGATTAGTCATGCATGAAGTTTAATGTCTTTAGAAATATGTATGTGTACGTTTGCATGTATATTCATAATGAATCTCTTGTCTCTTATATAGACATCATAACTCATTTAATTTCTATCCTTAGATTTTTCTGCTTGATCTCCATCATTGATTTTTCCACTACATCCTTCCTTGGCAGTTGTGTCAAAAACATGTTTCATTCTCCTTTGTTCGATCATCTTGAATTTTCATAGCCATTTGATCAACATAAAAAACATTATAAATTACCTCAAAATCATAAACAATTGCTAGCTTAGCATCTTAGTCGATCTTCAGTTTGTTTTAATCAGTCAATATTGTGATGCTTCGATGATCCCTAGTTCAGTTATCACTGTGCTCTATATACACTATGTTTACTTGGTGTCCATTGTTCCAACTCGGTGTATACAAAATTCTTCAATTACCGACCGTATAATTTTTTCTTATTCTAGATCTTCAATCCATAATAGATGTTTGTTACCACGATGATAATCAACTAAGTTGACATCAATGAAAATACATTAACTGATTAATGTCTATCATCACATTAGTAACTCAGTTGATCATCAACTCAATGAATTCAAACAATTAGTTGTAGTTCATCAATCTTTCTCTTTGGCATCGAAGGCAACACAATTTAAAATATGCAATATGAAAATGCCATAGAATACCAAACTTCAGTTATACAACTATATGCAAAATGTTGCAGCTCTCCATAGCTTGTACATATAATGTGTTTAATCACTACACAACATTAAAACTCACCATGTAGACTCTCCCTGCAGATTTGAATAATTTCAATCTTCTCTCCCTGAAATGGAAAGATATTTCATTTCTTTCCCTTTCTATTTTCTCCTTTTCTCCCTTGCAGTGGATAGATATTTCATTGAATCATCTCTCCCTTTGACAACAATGCCAAAAACAAAATATAAAGCTCTTTAGTAGCCAAAAATTTCTTTGGGTTTGGGGTTTAGATCTGGTACCTTGCAGTGTACTGATATGCAATGTTGGTCCAGTTCTCATTTTGCATCAACATAGTTGATATTCTAATGAAATGTAGGTTGATGAAACCTCCTAGTAAGCTTAGTGATTGATAGACAAGGGACAGACTCCTAGTCTATCCCTCAAGTACTCAAATGTATCCTTTGGTAAGGGTTTGGTGATATGTTAGCTAGTTGTTCTTTTCATTGTACATATTCTAGTGTCACTTATTTTTCTTGTACTTGTTCCCTCAAGTAGTGATACTTTATAGATATATGCTTTTTTTTTTCATACAAAGTCGGGTTCTTATAAATGTTAATAGTACTAGTATTATCATATTAAATTATCATTAGGTTAGTGATCTCTTCATTCATACCTTTCAAAAGGTGTTTTATCCATGCTATGTTTGAACAGTTTGCAGCAACAACAACATATTCTCCTTTTGCAATTGACTAAGATATTCATGCTTTCTTTTTACTGATCCAAGTAACTAATATTTCTCCCACAAATATTTCTCCACCAATAGTTCTCTTTCTATCATCAATGTTCCTAGCCCAATCAACATCTGTGTAAACTTTTAGTTCAAACTTTCCATCTTTCTTGTACCATAATCCATAATCTTCAATTTTCTTCAGATATCTAAAAATTCTCTTTACAACAGTAATATGTGATTCCTTAGGATTAGCAGATAATATTGCTACAATTCCAACTGCGTGTGCAATGTCTAGTCTTGTGTGTACAACATATATCAATTTTCTAATCATAGATCTATATAATGTATGATTTACCTCGGTTGTTTGATCTTCTTTCTCAATTTGCATCCTTTGACCATAGGTGTACCGATTAGTTTTGAATATTCCATTCTGAATGTATTTAGTACTTCCTTGATGTACTTTTATTGAGTAATGTATATTCCTTCATCCTATTGTAAGATTTGCAAGCCAAGCAAAAATTTGATATCTCCAAACATTAACATTTTAAATTCTTTTCTCATTTAATCATCAACGAATTATTTGCATAAGTTATCATTTCCTCCAAATATAATATCATCAAAAAATAAAATAAAGTATATGTCACCATAATAACTCTATGTTCTCATAGGTCCACATAAGTCAGTATGAACCAGTTGCAAAATAACATTAGATGAATTTTTTTTTCTCTTAAAACTAGATTTTGACATTTTTCCATTTGACAATTCTTGCACATGACATGGTCAGGTTTAGATATGCTCGGTAACCTTCTTACTTTTCTTTTATTACTGATCTTAATCATGTTGTCAAAATCCACATGACATAACCTCTTATGCCACAACCACACATCTTCATTTCTAGCCATCAAACAATAAATTTCTGTAGAGTCAAGATATAATAGATTACCTTTTGATTGTTCTTCTGTGCCAATCAACTTTCCTCTTTCATCATATATTTTATCTTTTCTATTCTCAACTGCAACTTGATGACCTATGTTATTTAACTGTGAAACACTCAACAGATTATAATTAAGTCCTTTCACCCAATATTCATTCTCACATTTGATCATATTGTTCAGCAATATAGTACCTTTTCCTTTCACTTGACAAGGTGTATCATTTCCCATTCTAACAGATCCACCATTATAATGCTCAAGAAATTCAAAATTTTCTTTATCTCCAGTCATATGATGAGTACAACCATTATAAATAATCCAAACATCATTCTTGCTAACTTTAGAAAAAAGTGTTGTTTCAACATACCTTTCATCTTCTTTTGAATCTTCTTTCATAGCTACAAAAATTGTCTCAATATCTTCATCAGTGTCGATGTCGGTGTCTTCATCTTTATTTTCAACAAGATAACATGATTTCTTTCCTTTGTCTTTGTAATCTCGGTTACTCCTTCTATCATACTTTTGGTTACTTCTATATTCTCGATCATCCTTTTTGTCATTAGATCTTTCATTGTTTCTTCATCATTTTTCCTGTTAGGGCATCTGGCAGCAAAGTGTCCAATTTATTTACAATTAAAGCATATCAAAGGTAGTTTACCTTTATATCTTCCTTTACCTTTATGCAATCTTCCAGCCATTAATGCTTCAAGTTCATAAAGTTCTCTCTCATCACTATCACTATCACTATCATTTCTTATCATGTGTTTGTTACCAGGTTTACTAATTTTAAGAGATGACATAAATGCAGACTCAACATTAGGAACAATACTCTTGTCAAAATTGTTAAGCTCAAATGAAATAATTCTACCGACTAGACTATCAATTGTGATATTATTTCCAAGTTCTGCTCTCATTTCATGTATTATAGAGACTCTAATAGCATAAATAGGCAATAAAGCTCTAAGAATATTACTTACACTAGTGTCTTCATCAATAACTTCACCTGCTCCACAAATAGCATCCATAACCTCCTTGATTTGGTTACTATACTATCATATGTTTTATCCTTCTTTCATTCTCATGTCATCAAACTTTCCTCTAAGAATTTTAGCTTTAGCTCTTTGCACATTTACATCTCCTCCATGAACTAGTGTGAGCGTGTCCCACATCTACTTGGCTGATGTACATGTCTTGACATCCTCAAAATTAGCATCAGACAATGAAGCAACAAGCTCTATCATAATATTATTGTGTTCATGTCTTTTCTTAGCTGATCCATAGTCAAAGGTCCAATGAGTAAGGTGAACTTAGTATCTAGGTATTGCGTGATGCCATTTCCAATCCCTAATAGATATAGTCTCATTATGCTCTTCCATGTTGAGAAGTTATCCTTGTTCAGCTTAGGCACATCTTTCTTATACATCTTGTGATCTTTAGCTTAAATCCTTTAAAACTTTCTTCCTAGGCACTGTATGCTCTGATACTAATTGTTAGATTACTGAGAGGGGAGGCAGGGTGGGAATTAGTTAGTTCTAGTAATCATCTACCAAGTAGTAGTAAATCAATACTGTGATTACCAATCAATGCATATAAAGTAATGTGTAAAGCAAAATAAAAATCCAAAACATCCATACACATTAACATCTAGATTTTTAACATGGAAACCCTGCTAAGCGAAAAACCACCTGGGACCAGTAACCCAAAATGATTCACTCTTCTAAAGTGAGCTCGATAAAGAGCCAACCATGTTAAAGGTTACAATGCACAATGTTAAGTGTAATCTAGTTAGAGGATTTATCACTAACATTTCTCCCTTAACCAATCATTCACTATGGGGTCAACAAGAAAACACTCAACATTCATTTGAATGCCATAATAAAGACTGTTAAGTTCTACTCGGTTAAGATATTTTTCTGTAACAACGGTTAAAATGATATAGTAATGATCTAACTCAAATACAACTCTATTTGTAGATTTTTAGATCTATGCTAAGTACATAATACCTCTGATCAATAATCACTTTAGTCTCTCTATTCTTTCATACTCTGTTCTGCTCATTAAATACTCTTTTTTTTCACTCGATGTTGTCTACAGAATTTCTTGGTTTTGTCTTCAATGAGTTTGATTAGTCATGCATGAAGTTTAATCTCTTCAGCAATATGCATGTGCACATTTGAATGTATGCATGTATATTCATAATGAATCTCTTGTCTCTTATATAGACATCATAACTCATTTAATTTCCATCCTTATATTTTTCCACTTGATCTCTATCATTGATTTTGCCGCTACATCCTTCCTCGGTAGTTGTGTCAAAAACACATTTCATTCTGCTTCATCCAATCATCTTGAATATTCATAGTTGTTTGATCAAAGTAAAAAACATTATCAATTACCTTGAAATCATAAATAATTTCCAGCTCAGCATCTTAGTCAGCCTTCAATTTGTTTTAGTTGGTCAATACCATGATGCATCAGTGATCCCTAGCTCGGTTATCACTGTGCTTGGTATAAACCATGTTTACTTGATGTCCACTATTTCAACTCGGTGTATACATAATTCTTCAATTACCAACCACATAAACTTTGTTTATTCCAGATCTTCAATCCATAATATATGTTTGTTACCACGATGATAATCAAATAAGTTGACATCAATGACAATAGATTAACTGATTAATGTCTATCATCACATTAGTAACTTGTTTGATCATCAACTCAATGACTTCTAACATAAAATCAGTTGTAGTTCATCAAGAGAGAGCAACTGAAGAGAGAACAAAAAATAAAATTATACAAGGGGTTAACTAAGACCAACCATTAATCATGTTTAAAAATAAAAAAAATCCAAATTGACAAACATGATAACCACAGAGGAAAGGGGTACATGTAGGTCTAAGAGTAGGAAACTTCATTTAATATAAATTCTTAATGAAACTTTATATTTGATAACACATGGTCAACAACAACATTAAAACAAGCTGTAAATTAATATGGTCAAAAGATGAAATCATATCATCAATGGATTTGTGTGTGTCCAAGGAGTTAATCCATAGCCTTGACAAGTTTATCGACTTGACAATCATTAATATCTCTATATTGTGAGCCAAGCATTCATAGCCTTGATAGAGTTGTTAATATAACCTAAATTTTTTGCACTTTTTGTATTTTTCTTGTATTTCTTTTATTTTTTTCCTTTTTTTCCTTTTTTGGATATGAATGAATGACTATGACATCATCCTTCCAGGTTGATTTCCAATGTGGCAATAGAAAAATCTCTAATTTTTCACCTAGCGAATAAAGGAAGGAAATCTCATCATCATTAATATAGGTGTTAACTTGAAGAGCGTGTGAAATCTAGCTAGGTGTCACTAATTTCACAAAATGACACATTAATTCTAAGTGTAGTGGAAAACATGTTAGGACAAAGGGATATAAGAAATAATATTTAAATTTAAACCAAAAAAAAATTCAATTACCTTTTCTCACCACCCATGGAGTACAGATCTCCTCTGACTGCACTACGAGTAGCTAGAATCTAGGCTCAAAGACCAAAAAATGGACAAATGGAAAATCTTGGAAAACAAAAAAAATAGTAATTTTGCAAGTTGATTTGATGTTTTCTCTGATGCAGATTAAGTTCATTGTTCTTGTAGAATTGGTTGACTTCTCAATAAAAGAGTAACCATTTTGAAGGCTGGCATAAGCCATTTAACAAACCTTGAGAGCCATATATGTAGGATTTGCATTTCCAGCTTACAAGTATGGATATGCCTATAAGATTGACTTTCCCACTATCTCAAGAACCTTTCCTGGGACACATAGATAATGAGGGGCTAGCCACATTGATAGGAACATATGATAATTTGGTCCTCTCTGCCATGAAATGGGTTCTAAGTGAGGATTTCTATGCATAGCGAGGACTGCTATAGGCTCAATATGCACATTTCATCTAGGTTTTTTGGCTCTCTAATAGATCTAGGGGAGCCTAGGGACATGATTAAGTTTCTCACACTAGGTATGTTTGGCATAATTTATTGCGGGTACATGATTAAGTTTCTCACACTAAGTTTCTCTAATAGACCCGGGGGAGCCTAGGGACATGATTAAGCTTCTCACACTAGGTATGTTTGGAAAAATTTATGTACTAGATGTGGCTCACTATGGTGTTGGGTTGCCATTGGAAATTGACTTGAATATTTTCTCCGAGAGGGGAGTAGAGGTACCATTGGTTCCTTTCAATTTGAATTTACACTACAAGCCCCTCAACATACATCATTTCTACGCACGACATGGGGTTAATTGTTTGAAGAAATATCTGGACTTGTGTGTAGAAATATCCGATGAGTGGATTGAGGAATTATTCTTGAGGGTATTGTTTGAGCAAGCTTGGGTTTTTTCCAACTGAGTTGAGAGGAAATGAAACTTATGACTTGGAAGAATTCTTAGATGAAAGAGGAGATGAGTTAGACGAGGATGGGTCCAACTCTGGTGATGCATGACCCATGCCACTGAAAAGCATATTGTGTTTCCTAAAAAAGAAAAAGTTATGATATGAAAGAAAATGTAAATGATAAAACAAAATTGGGTTTTTTTTTGAAAATTTTGAATTATAAATAGATATACCAAAGATAAAAAAAAATACTTTTTGCTCATTTTATCTTAATGCATCTACATGATTTCTTTCTCATTTTCCACTTTAAGCTACTCATTTCTTTAAATCCCAGAAAATAATCTTAATGCATTCTTGTAAGGAAATAAAATATCATAGCAAGAGGCCTCACCATAGTACATAGAATGATGGTAGACCAAAATAACCTTTCCAAGGAAACACATGAAAATGGGTAAGTTCTATTGCATTGCAACACTTGCTATTAATAGAATAATGAGTTAGAACAACATTATTAAAATCACCATTTAAAAAAATCTTTAATGCGAGGATTATAATCATTAGAGACCCACTAGTGACTAACGATTGTACATGGGACACTAGAAATGTGTCACCTTATGCAGTAGTACTTATTGACAAAAAAATAAGCAAATAACCTACTCTAAGTATTTAAACTAATTTAAAAACTAAAATGTTTACAAGAACCTATTTACTAGAATTGAGAAATTGCTACCCTAGTGGTCTATCTTTTTCTTTACAATCAATGGGTCTGGAGAATTTTGGAAAAAGAAAGGTAACATGGGTATTACCCTTCTTGGGTGTGATATGCTAGAAGTGATGATATAGTGCTCCATTTTAGGCATTTACTTTGATGACACATGAGATAGGATCTCAACACCTTTGAAAAGACCCCTTTCATCCTTTGAGCTGAGCATGAATTCATCGAATTAACAAGTAGACAATACCAAATATTACCTGATCGAGCACCTGCAAACCTTCTTAAAATAGAAATAAAGAAGGGATATGTCTATGCTATCTTGGACCTCGACAACCAGTGGTTCTACCATCTGGTGTGCAGTGGAGGAATCTAATTAAGGGGTCAAAAAGCATACATTGGGTGTTTCATAGGATGCTATAAGCTCATCTAAGAACAACCTGTCATCATTTTCTACTTCTCCTTGCTCACTAAATGGCTCACGGAGGGGTTCCTAGAGTGAAGCGAATTCTCAAGAGATCTCTAAAACCTCCAAAAAAATAATATTGGGGACCTCCTAATCTTTGAAATAAAAAGGAGCTTAGAAAAGGGAAGACTCAGATCACCAGTCTTTGGATTTGGCAGGGGAATACTTTCTTCATCTTGAATCACACTCACTTGTGCTAGCAACGGGTCTCTCTAACCTTGTTCATTCTTTTTCTTTGAGGGAAAACCCGCTAGTCTACCTTCTAACAATGAAACTATATCAGACATTAGAATCTAGAAGGATAACTCTAAAAAATTGGTCCAGTCAGGTTCATCTCCTATCGGACATGAAACCTTAGGAACCTCTGCATGTATGAACTAGTACTCTGGAATAGAATCTTCTTCCATATAAGATTCCTCAGGAGAGGCCTTGCTTATACCTAAGGAATACCAGAGGGAAATATACTATCTTTCATGATAAAGGTTCCTTAGCTAGCGTTGAAGGATAAAATGCATCTCATGCATGCTGAGAATTATATTCTTATAATAAGGTTGAGGAGAAACCCAATCTGTGAAAATATAATAATTTAGGTCCATGCCTAACTAGACCTAGACATTTTCTTGTCGCGTGCACTTTCTTTCTTCATTCAAGCTTGAAAACCCAAAGCATGAACTAACTTTGGCCACTACATTTAGATTTGTCCCATCAGGTGCACTAGGAAAAAAATTATTGATCCCTAATTAAGATCAAATCTAAGTTAGGGTAGTTGGGAATTTTCGTAGGAGTGGGACAGGATATTCCCTGCAGAACAAACTCTTGGATTTTAGGAGATGACTCTTCATGGGAAGTTTTTGAGGAAAAAGGAAGAGAATGAACTTTAACAAACTACCTAAACTAGGGGGAGGCAAAATGTAGTGCCTCCCGTGCTTGCATTCTGTTCCATGGTTATTTTGATAGAGAGACACTTTGTTTATTGCTGGTTTATTTGCATGATGAGATGCTTCGATGACTTTAATTTATTTTGATTACCAATATCATAGTTTTTATATGCTAGATGATGTTTCTATTAAGCTTGATTGTATCTGTGTGATGATGCTAGTGATGTGACATGATGATTTATGATGATATCTAGGTTATTTTGTATTCAAATTTGGACTGAGGAGTATATTGTTATTTGATGGTTGTTATTTGGACTTCTGGTTGTGGTGCAATTATATTGTGGATATTTGTCTTTTATTTCCACTAGTGATATGCTCACATGGTTGTAAATGGTTATTTAATTTTTTAATTTTAATGCATTATCATGTGATTTTATATATGTTGTGATGATGTAGTGCACCACCGTTATGCATTTTTCCTATTAGTGCTAGTACAAAGGGAGACAGAGTCATTCTCACTTGCTTGCGAGACCCACACAATGTCTCGTTCTCCTTCACGTAATTATGTATTTGTTTGTGCTTCAACTATTTATATAATTGAGAAGCTACACTTGATGTTTTTTGTTTGCTGAACAAGTACCAGGTACATTCATCCTAAGTATAGGATTCGAGTGTGTACCTATATATCCTCAGCAAATGCATAGGAGATAGTGACCTTGTTCATTCATGTTGAGTCAATGTCGTCCCTATATGGACGACATATCCAGATTTTTATGGTTATTATTAACCCTCTGGTTACTATGGTAAATCCAGATTTATAATGCATTACATGAATTGACCAGTGAGTGTGTCTGTGCATTTAGGGTTTCGCAGTTGTTGCAAAAGTTGTGTAAATTTAATGCTGATTTTTCTATTTTGGGGGATTTTAATGTTTGTTTTTATTTTATTTATTTTCGGCTAATTTTTCGTAGTTGAATTCCAATTGGTTGGAAATATTTTAATTAATTTTGAGATTTAGCCAATTAGTTTACTGAAATGTAGAAGGATAATGCAATCACTTAATGAATTTGTATTTTCATTGATGTCAACTTGATATAATCTATTTGGTTATAATCAAAGTGTCAAAGACTTCAGAGAATCAAAGATAAAAAGATTATGCTTGCAGTAATGCATAAAAGACAAGCATTCACAAAGTGACTTCAAACACCAACAGTTAGTGAATACCAACAGATAGAGATCACCGAATGTCAATTCATAGTGATGCTTGATCAAGAACATTGACAAGCAGAATCACAAGCATAACTGACGACCAAAAACATAGTGTAAACCAACTGAGAAGCCCGAGGAGAACTGGAGTGTTGATCGAAGATATCAAAGACTTAAACACCAAAATTAACTTGAGTTCAGAAATGACAAAATATCTAGCTGGTAGAGCTAAACATGGAGTTAAATGGTAGTTATATATTTTTTCATCAACAAGATAAAGCCAGAGATAAGGAATGGATTTAAAGTTGTTTTGTCTAGTTGGCAAGAAGATCTATGCGAGATAAAACAAGAGTTTTTATTTAAATCTAATTCAATAATTGTGGATAATGTCAAGATAAAGAAAATCAAGAACCTAACAACGGTGATATCTGTAATCACCTAAAAATGGTCACATAAACCCTAGACCCCCAATCTCAACAATTAATCAAGAAACCCTAATCTTGATTAAACCTAAGTCCTAAATCAAATAGACAATTATCAAATTCAAACTGATCTGACCTAAACCCTAGGTCCTAATCAATCATTGTACCTAATTAATTAATTAATTCCTAAAATCACATTACATTGGCAAATAAACTTTATACTATTATTTAATCGATATTATGACATATTAATTAAATAAAAATTACAAAATTGTCAATTAAATAAAAATAATAATTGAATTAATTATAAAAACATAAATGTGCATTCAAAATGAATTAATTTATTAAAAATGCATATGACATCATCAAATCCAGTTAACTAATTTATCAAAATGGAAACAATCCAGTTCCACTCAGTTAATTGATTCTCCACTATTTATCATTTTGGAAACATTTCAGTTAACTGTAAACTGATTTTGGAAGTTTCCAAAATAATTGATCAGTCAGTTCAGTCAACTGACTCTCTTGACCAATCAAATCACTTGCACATGGATTGTGCTTCTTCAATCGAATCTGAGCCACTCTTTTTGTTCAATCTCGACTGTCGATTCGAGAGAGATTTCTATAAAAGAGAAACTCTTTTCCTTCACAAAG